>QNTS01005271.1:41601-60512 GCA_003317085.1 Hucho hucho | reverse complement strand
GGAAGACTTCCAGTTTGGTGTGGCGCCACTTCCGTTCCAATTTTCTGGAAGCTTGCTTCAGAGCTCGGGTATTTTCTGTATACCAGGGAGCTAGTTTTTTATGGCAAATGTTTTTTGTTTTTAGGGGTGCAACTGCATCTAGGGTATTGCGCAAGGTTACATTGAGTTCCTCAGTTAGGTGGTTAACTGATTTTTGTACTCTGACGTCCTTGGGTAGGTGGAAGGATTCTGGAAGGGCATCTAGGAATCTTTGGGATGTCTGAGAATTTATAGCACGACTTTTGATGATCCTTGGTTGGGGTCTGAGCAGATTATCTGTTGCGATTTCAAACGTAATAAAATGGTGGTCCGATAGTCCAGGATTATGAGGAAAAACATTAAGATCCACAACATTTATTCCACGGGACAAAACTAGGTCCAGAGTATGACTGTGGCAGTGAGTAGGTCCGGAGACATGTTGGACAAAACCGACAGAGTCGATGATGGCTCCAAAAGCCTTTTGGAGTGGGTCTGTGGACTTTTCCATGTGAATATTAAAGTCACCAAAAATTAGAATATTGTCTGCCATGACTACAAGGTCCGATAAGAATTCAGGGAACTCAGTGAGGAACGTTGTATATGGCCCAGGAGGCCTGTAAACAGTAGCTATAAAAAGTGATTGAGTAGGCTGCATAGATTTCATGACTAGAAGCTCAAAAGACGAAAACGTCGTTTTTTTGTTTTTTGTAAATAGAAATTTGCTATTGTAAATGTTAGCAACACCTCCGCCTTTGCGGGATGCGCGGGGGATATGGTCACTAGTGTAACCAGGAGGTGAGGCCTCATTTAACACAATAAATTCATCAGGCTTAAGCCATGTTTCAGTCAGGCCAATCACATCAAGATTATGATCAGTGATTAGTTCATTGACTAGAACTGCCTTGGAAGTGAGGGATCTAACATTAAGTAGCCCCATTTTGAGATGTGAGGTATCACAATCTCGTTCAATAATGGCAGCAATGGAGGAGGTCTTTATTCTAGTGAGATTGCTAAGGCGAACACCGCCATGTTTAGTTTTGCCAAACCTAGGTCGAGGCACAGACACAGTCTCAATAGAGATAGCTGAGCTGACTACACTGACTGTGCTAGTGGCAGACTCCACTAAGCTGGCAGGCTGTCTAACAGCCTGCTGCCTGGCCTGCACCCTATCTCATTGTGAAGCTAGAGGAGTTAGAGCCCTGTCTATGTTCGTAGATAAGATGAGAGCACCCCTCCAGCTAGGATGGAGTCCGTCACTCCTCAACAGGCCAGGCTTGGTCCTGTTTGTGGGTGAGTCCCAGAAAGAGGGCCAATTATCTACAAATTCTATCTTTTGTGTGGGGCAGAAAACAGTTTTCAACCAGCGATTGAGTTGTGAGACTCTGCTGTAGAGCTCATCACTCCCCCTAACTGGTCAGCTCAGCTATCCCCATTGAGACCGTGTCAGTGCCTCAATTTAGGTTGGGCAAAACTAAAAATGGCGATGTTCGCCTTAGCAATCTCACTGGAATAAAGACCTCCTCCATTCCTGTCATTATTAAAAGAGATTATGATAACATCTCAAAATAGGACTACATCAGTGCCCTGCAAAAGTATTCACCACCATGGAGTTTTTCCTATGTTGTTGCATTACAACCTGTAATTTAAATTGATTTTTATTTGGATTTCATGTAATGGACAGACACAGAATAGTCCAAATTGGTGAAGTGAAAAAAATAACTTGTTTCAAAACATTATATTAAACCCCCCCGTAAAAGTGGTGCGTGCATATGTATTCACCCCCTTTGCTATGAAGCCCCTAAAGAAGAGCTGGTGCAACCAATTACCTTCAGAAGTCACATCATTAGTTAAATAAAGTCCACCTGTGTGCAATCTAAGTGTCACATGATCTGTCACATGATCAGTATATATAGACATCTGTTCTGAAAGGCCCCAGAGTCTGCAACACCACTAAGCAAGGGGCACCACCAAGCAAGCGGCACTATGAAGACCAAGGTGCTATCCAAACAGGTCAGGGACAAAGTTGTGGAGAAGTACAGATCAGGGTTGGGTTATAAAAAAATAGCAGAAACTTTGAACATCCCACAGAGCACCATTAAATACTTTATAAAAAGATATGGCACCACAACAAACCTGCCAAGAGAGGGCCGCCCACCAAAACTCACGGACCAGGCAAGGAGGGCATTAATCAGAGAGGCAACAAAGAGACCAAAGATAACCCTGCAGGAGCTGCAAAGCTCCACAAGACTAAAATTGAGCTTTTTGGCCATCAAGGAAAACGCTATGTCTGGCACAAACCCAACACCTCTCATCACCCCAAGAACTCCATCCCCACAGTGAAGCATGGTGGTGGCAGCATCGTGCTGTGGGGATGTTTTTCATCGACAGGGCCTGGGAAACTGGTCAGAATTGAAGGAATGACTGATGACGTTAAATACAGGGAAATTATTGAGGGAAACCTGTTTCAGTCTTCCATAGATTTGAGACTGGGACGGAGGTTAACCTTCCAGCAGGACAATGACCCTAAGCATACTGCTAAAGCAACACTCGAGTGGTTTAAGGGGAAACATTTAAATGTCTTGGAATGGCTTAGTCAAAGCCCAGACCTCAATCAAATTGAGAATCTGTGGTATAACTTAAAGATTGCTGTACACCAGCAGAACCCATCCAACATGAAGGAGCTGGAGCAGTTTTGCCTTGAGGAATGGGCAAAAATCCCAGTGGCTAGATGTGCAAAGCTTATAGAGACATACCCCAAGAGACTTGCAGCTGTAATTTATGCAAAAGGTGGCTCTAGAAAGTATTGACTTTGGGGGGGTGAATAGTTATGCACGCTTAAGTTTTCTGTTTTTTTGTCTTATTTCTTGTTTATTTCACAATAAAAAATATTTTGCATCTTCAAAGTGGTAGGCATGTTGTGTAAATCAAATGATACAACCCCCCCAAAAAAAAAAAATTTTAATTCCAGGTTGTAAGGCAACAAAATAGGAAAAATGCTAAGGGGGGTTAATACTTTCGCAAGCCACTGTATATGTTAGATCCCTCACTTTAAAGGCAGTCATAGTCAATTAACTAATCCCTGATCGTAACCTTGATGTGATTGGCCAGACAAACATGGCTCAAGCCTGATGAATTTACTCTGTTAAATGAGGCCTCTCCTCCTAGCTACACTAGTGACCATATCCCACACGTATCCTGCAAAAGCTGAGGTGTTGCAAATATTTGATAGAACATTTCCATTTACAAAAAAAAAGACAATCTTTTGAGCTTCTAGTCATCAAATCTGTGCAGCCTACTTAATCACTTTTTATGGCTACTGTTTACAGGCCTCCTGGGACATATGCAGCATTCCTAAGTGAGTTCATTGATTTCCTATTGGACCTTGTAGTCATGGCAGATAATCTTCAAATGTAACCAACATTCAGTTGTCCTGAGTCTGCACAGAACTGCCAGGACCTAGGATCAAATCAAACATTTTGTCACATGCGCCGAATACAAGTGTAGACTTTATCGTGAAATGCTTACTTACAAGTCCTTAACAAACAATGCAGTTCAAGAAGAGTTGGTAAGTATCTTCCTAAGTAGACTAAAATAAGAAGAAATAATAAAAAGTAACACAATAAGAATAACCATAACGATGCTGTATACAGGGGGCACCAGTACCGAGTCAGTGTGCGGGGGTACAGGTTAGTTGAGGTAATTTGTACATGTAGGTGGGGGTAAAGTGACTGTCACACCCTGATCTGTTTCACCTGTCCTCGTTATTGTCTCCACCCCCTCCAAGTGTCGCTTGTTTTCCCCAGTGTATTTATCCCTGTGTTTCCTGTCTCTCTGTGCCAGTTCGTCTTGTATGTCCAAGCCTACCAGCGGTTTTTCCCGTTTTCCTGCTTTGCCTTTTCTCCTTTTTCTAGTCCTCCCGGTTTTGACCCTTGCTTGTTCTGGACTCTGTATCCGCCTGCCTGACTGCCTGCCCTGACCTCCAGCCTAACTGCCACTCTGTACCTCCTGGACTATGATCTGGTTATGACCTTTTGCCTGTCCATGACCATTCTCTTGCCTATGCCCTTTGGATTTATTAAACATCTTAAACTCCAACCATCTGCTTCCTGTGTCTGCATTTGGGTCTCGCCTAGTGTCATGATAGTGACGATGCATAGATAAACAGCAGTGTACAAAAGGGGGGGGTGGTCAATGTAAATTGTCCGATGGCGATTTTATTAATTGTTCACCAGTCTCATGGCTTGGGGGATAGAAGCTGTTGAGGAGCCTTTTGGTCCTAGACTTGGCGCTCCGGTACCGCTTGCCGTGCGGTAGCAGAGAAAACAGTGGGTGACTTGGGAATGGAGATACTTGTGTTTTTTAATCCTGTTTCTCTCGACACATTCACGAAAATAGTAATGGCCTCTAAACCTTTCAGCTGCCTACTGGACCCAATTCAATCAAATGTATTTATAAAGCCCTTTTTACATCAGCCGATGTCACAAAGTGCTGTAAACCCAGCCTAAAACCCCAAACCACAAGCAATGCAGATGAAGCACGAAAACCATAGAATAATCTCTAATATGTAAATCTTTAATGTTCTTTGATACAGCATCTGGTTAAAAGGTGTCTTTCGAGTTTACAAAAGAACAAACTATTCTGTTTCTGTACACAGCCTGTCCAAAGTATCAATTTTAAAGTAAACAAAACTACTGAAAGAGCTACTTCCTGTGCTTGGCCCTCCTATGTTGAACATAAATGGCACCCTATCCTCCGGATGTGTACCAAACTCACTAAAAGTGGCAGTAATAAACCTTCTCCTGAAAATGCCAAACCTTCACTGGGAAATGTAAAACAACTATTGGCCTATATAGACTTTCCCATTCCTCTCAACATTTTTTGAAAAAGCTGTTCCTCAGCAACTCACTGCCTTCCGGAAGACAAATAATGTATACATAACACTCCAGTCTGGTTTTAGACCCCATCACAGTACTGAGACTGCATTTGTGAAGGTGGTAAATTACTTTTTAATGGCATCAGACCAAGGCTCTGTGTTTGTTCAAATGCTCCAAGACCTTAGTGCTGCTTTTGACACCGTCGATCACCACATTCTTTTGGAGAGATTGGAAAACCTAATTGGTCTACACGGACAAGTTATTGCCTGTTTTAGATCTTATCTGTCGGAAAGATATCAGTTTGTCTCTGTGGATGGTTTGTCCTCTGACAAATCAACTGTAAATTTCGATGTTCTTCAAGGCTCTGTTTTAGGACCACTATTGTTTTCACTATATATTTTACCTCTTGGTGATGTCATTCAGAAACATAATGTTAGCTTTCACTGCTATGTGGATGACACACAGATGTACATTTCAATGAAACATGGTGAAGCCCCAAAATTGCCCTCCCTGGAAGCCTGTGTTTCAGACATAAGGAAGTGGATGGCGGCAAATGTTCTACTTTTAAACTCGGAAAAAACAGAGATGCTTGTTCTAGGTCCCAAGAAACAAAGAGATCTTCTGTTGAATCTGACAATTAATCTTGATGGTTGTACAGTCGTCTCAAATAAAACTGTGAAGGACCTCAGCTTTACTCTGGACCCTGATTTCTCTTTTGTCGAACATATCAAGACTGTTTCAAGGACATATTTTTTCCATCTACGTAACATTGCAAAAATCAGAAACTTTCTGTCCAAAAATGATGCAGAAAAATGTATCCATGCTTTTGTCACTTCAAGGTTAGACTACTGCAATGCTTTACTTTCTGGCTACCCGGATAAAGCACTAAATAAAATTTGGTTAGTGCTAAACACGGCCACTAGAATCTTGACTAGAACCCAAAAAATTGATCACATTGCTCGAGTGTTAGCCTCTCTACACTGGCCTCCTGTTAAGGCAAGGGCTGATTTCAAGGTTTTACTGCTAACCTACAAAGCATTACATGGGCTTGCTCCTACGTACACTACGGTCACAAGACGCAGGCCTCCTTACTGTCCCTAGAAATTCTAAGCAAACAGCTGGAGGCAGGGCTTTCTCCTATAGAGCTCAATTTTTATGGAATGGTCTGCCTGTCCATGTCAGAGACGCAGACTCGGTCTCAACCTTTAAGTCTTTATTGAAGACTCATCTCTTCAGTAGGTCCTATGATTGAGTGTAGTCTGGCCCAGGAGTGTGAAGGTGAACGGAAAGGCACTGGAGCAACGAACCACCCTTGCTGTATCTGCCTGGCCGGTTCCCCTCTCCACTGGGATTATATGCCTCTAACCCTATTATAGGGGCTGAGTCACTGGCTTACTGGTGCTCTTCCATGCCGTCCCTGGGAGGATGCGTCGCTTCAGTGGGTTGAGTTACTGACGTGATCTTCCTGTCCGTGTTGGCGCCCCCACTTGGGTTGTGCTGTGGCAGAGATCTTTGTGGGCTATACTCAACCTTGTCTCAGGGTAGTAAGTTGGTGGTTGAAGATATCCCTCTAGTGGTGTGGGGGCTGTGCTTCGGCAGAGTGGGTGGGGTTATATCCTGCCTGTTTGGCCCTGTCAGGGGGTATCGTCTTGCTGTCCCCAGTCCACCTGGCCGTGCTGCTACTCCAGTTTCAACTGATCTGCCTGCGGCTATGGAACCCTGACCTGTTCACCAGACGTGCTACCTGTCCCAGACCTGCTGTTTTCAAGTCTCTAGAGACAGCAGGAGCGGTAGAGATACTCTGAATGATCGGCTATGAAAAGCCAACTGACATTTACTCCTGAGGTGCTGACCTGTTGCACCCTCTACAACCACTGTGATTATTATTATTTGACCCTGCTGGTCATCTATGAACATTTTTAAATCTTGGCCATGTTCTGTTATAATCTCCACCCGGCACAGCCAGAAGAGGACTGGCCACCCCTCATAGCCTGGTTCCTCTCTAGGTTTCTTCCTAGGTACTGGCCTTTCTGGGGAGTTTTTCCTAACCACCGTGCTTTTACACCTGCATTGTTTGGGGTTTTAGGCTGGGTTTCTGTACAGCACTCGGTGACATCAGCTGATGTTAGAAGGGCATAATAAATGAATTTTATTTTTTATTTGAGTTAGGAAAGCTAAGGCTAGCTATTTCAAACAGAAATTTGCATCCTGTAGCACTAAGGTTTTGGAACACTGTAAAGACCATGGAGAATAAGAGCACCTCATCCCAGCTGCCCACTGCACTGAGGATAGGAAACACTGTCACCACCGATAGATCTACGATAATCGATAATTTCAATAAGCATTTTTCTGCAGCTGGCCATGCTTTCCATCTGGCTACCCCTACCCCGGCCAACAGCTCTGCACCCCCCGCATCAACTGGCCCAAGCCCCACCCCTGCTTCTCCTTCACCCAAATCCAGACAGCAGATGTTCTGAAAGAGCTGCAAAATCTGGATCGCTACAAATCAGCTGGGCTAGACAATCTGGACCTTCTCTTTCTAAAATTATCTGCCGAAATTGTTGCAACCCCTATTACTAGCCTGTTTAACCTCTTTTTCGTATCGTCTGAGATCCCCAAAGATTGGAAAGCTGCTGCGGTCATCCCCCTCTTCAAAGGGAATCCCACCGTACCTTCTGCACTATGCACTCTGGTTTCCGAGCTGGACATGGGTGCACCTCAGCCACGCTCAAGGTCCTAAATGATATCATAACCACCATCGATAAAAGACAGTACTGTGAAGCCATCTTCATCGACCTGGCTAAGGCTTTCGACTCTGTCAATCACCACATTCTTATCGGCAGACTCAATAGCCTTGGCTTCTCAAATGACTGCCTCGCCTGGTTCACCAACTACTTTTCTGATAGAGTTCAGTGTGTCAAATCGGAGGGCCTGTTGTCCGGACCTCTGGCAGTCTCTATGGGGGTGCCACAGGGTTCAATTCGGGGACGACTCTTTTCTCTGTATATTTCAATGATGTTGCTCTTGCTGCTGGTGATTCTCTGATCCACTGCTACGCAGACGACATCATTCTGTATACATCTGGACCTTCTTTGGACACTGTGTTAACAAACCTACAAATGAGCTTCAATGCCATTCAACACTCCTTCCGTGGCCTCCAACTGCTTTTAAATGCTAGTAAAACTAAATGCATGCTCTTCAACCGATTGCTGCCTGCACCCGCCCATCCGACTAGCATCACTACTCTGGACGGTTCAGACTTAGAATTTGTGGACAACTACAAATACCTAGGTGTCTGGTTAGACTGTAAACTCTCCTTCCAGACTCACATTAAGCATCTCCAATCTAAAATTAAATCAAGAATTGGCTTCCTACTTCGCAAACAAAGCCTCCTTCACTCATGCTGACAAACATACCCTCGTAAAACTGACTATCCTACCGATCCTTGACTTCAGCGATGTAATTTACAAAATAGCCTCCAACACTCTACTCAGCAAACTGGATGTAGTCTATCACAGTGCCATCCGTTTTGTCATCAAAGCCCCATATACTACCCACCACTGCGACCTGTTGGCTGGCCCTCACTACATATTCGTCGCCAAACCCACTGGCTCCAGGTCATCTATAAGTCTTTGCTAGGTAAAGTCCCGCCTTATCTCAGCTCACAGGTCACCATAGCAACACGCACTCCAGCAGGTATATTTCACTGGTCATCCCCAAAGCCAACACTTCCTTTGGCCGCCTTTCCTTCCAGTTCTCTGCTGCCAATGACTGGAACGAACTGCAAAAATCACTGAAGCTGGAGTCTTATATCTCCCTCTCTAACTCATCAGCTGTCAGAGCAGCTTACTGATCACTGTACCTGTACATAGCCCATCTGTGAATAGCACACCCAACTACCTCATCCCCATATTGTTATTTATCTTCTTGCTCTTTTGCACCCCAGTATCTCTATTTGCACATCATCATCTGCACATCTATCACTCCAGTGTTAATGCTAAATTGTAATTATTTCGCCTCTACGGCCTATTTATTGCCTTACCTCCCTAATCTACATTTGCACAAACTGTATATAGATGTTTCTATTGTGTTATTGACTGTACGTTTGTTTATGTGTAACTCTGTTTTGTTGTTTTTGTCGCACTGCTTTGGTTTATCTTGGCCAGGTCGCAGTTGTAAATGGGAACTTGTTCTCAACTGACCTACCTGGTTAAATAAAGGTGAAATATATTTTTTTAATAAAAACTCTATGCTACAATACACCTTTAACCCTATGATACAATACACATTTAAATCTATGCTATAATACACCTTTAACTCTATGATATATTACACATTTAATAACTCTATTATATATAATCACAGGCTACTGCATACTGTACCTATCACCTGCCTTGGCCCTGAGACAGTTGCCTATCATTTGACAGGTATCAATTTTAGAAGGCAACAATCCACATATCCTTTACCTTGCATGGTACACGCTGCTGGATTTTGAAATATAATTTATTATATTAGTTTATGTCATTCTCAACACCTTGTATTAAACAACAATAGTCTACAAACAAATCGTGCACTCTACTCTAGAGAATAGATGTTGGAAACATCACATTCAGGGCTGTCTACCCAGCAGGAACCTCAGAGTCCAGCTGCTTTCTGGAACTAGTGGAAAAGACTAGGAGCTCTGCTCTCCTAGCTCTAGAACGAGGCAGAACGCGATTGCAGAAAATCAGCTGCTGAGTCAAACAGGCGCGCGGACTCGCTGTTTTTATCCGTTTCAGACCGCATTCGGTGACGGACTGAAAGGTCCCCGAAGTGGAGGCCTAGCTCAACTCCTCCGGAAAGCAACGGACAGTTTAGAAATCGGCAGGAGACTACAACGAAGGGTGCGAAGGATGTTCTATTCACGTCGTCGTCTCATTCTGTAGACAGACGGAGAGAAAAGGAGCCCTTGGAATCAAGCTTGGGCGACAGAGACTTGGTTAGATTCTGACACTGGAGTGAAAACGTAACGTGACATTACGAAGGAAGCACCTGCCTGTTCCCTGCTTTAGCGGTGAGTACTGATACTTGATTGTAATGTTTTCATGGTGTTTTGGATGGATGGATGGATGAGAGAGTGGGGTTTAGAGCTGTGAGGTTATAGGAGCGCTGAGCTTCAAGGCAAGGCATGCTCTCCTCTGGGAGAGACAAGTCTTCAGGTAGCCTGTTACATAACAATACTGTCAGAAGAAGAAGAAGAAAATACGGCTGGTTTATTTTCTAAATAAGAAATACTTGTCTTACTATAAGTTTCACAACAAAAGACAAGATATTACTTCTTGCTGTGTTTCGTTTTAGCTACAGTAGAATATATTGTGTGACAATGATTACACCACAGTTAATTGTTGAAAGTTGATAGGTACAGACCCATTCAGCCTACTTTCAGATGAGTTAGTTAGAGCCTTTTGTCTTCGCTATGTTTGTCTTCTCTTTCAGGAAAACACTTACTTAGCCAAAACAATAATGAACACCATTGTTTCAGATTCTCCTCAATTTGTAGTTGCTGCAATAGCAAGATATTTATTTTGAAAGCCTAAACCCATATGTGAGCAGTAGTAAGACTGGCCACAACGGAGTCGCTTGGCTTTTGTTATGCATTGCTTGCTTCCAGCGTTCACTAAGAGAGAGAAAGAGCGAGAGAGAGTATGACCATTCACTGACAGCTGGATTCAGTCCCTTCAGTGGACTTCTTGCTGTTAAGTGCTCCAGTCAGAGCCAGTTTAGAGTGGCCATTTCCCTACAGGGCAGGTAGATTATAATGCACACCTTTCCCTCTGTAGTGTAGGTTGCATTGAACGATTTGATCAATGTAGATTTGAGTCCAGTGAAGCATGGTGCTGTTTCTATTTGTGACTAGCCTGGACTACACCCTAGACTACTGCTATATCCCAAGCCTGCTGCTCTCTGCTCCTTCCTATATATTTGGCACTACACCCCTTCATCTAAGTTAGGCTGAGAGGGCTCTAGGGTCCCTGGAACTCATATATTCATTGGTAACATACACTTCACATTAAAACTGGGTAGGATGCGTAACGTTGCTCAAGCAGAGAGTTTTTTGAAAACCTTTTGAGGATCCATGTTGTGCATGTGGTCTAAATACAGAATGTTTTTTATGTGCCTTTGAAAGTACCTTTGTTGTCAAAGAAAGTTCATTTTAGCCTAAAAGCATTTGCAATATGTCATTGTACATTAGATCATTTCCACTGACTACCATCATCCAAGTGCATCAACTCACAGAACCCTCAATGTTACTTGTAGTTAGTATATTCATGTTTAATGCACTTTAATGCAACACCAAGGTTGTGGGTTCGATTCCCACAGGGGACACGTATGAAAATATATGCACTCACTACTGTAAGTTGGTCTGGGAATCAGCATCTGCTAAGTGACTAAAATGTAAAATGTGTATTTGTTAGTGAGTAAATCCGGCTCACTCAACAATTACTTTCCGGTATTTACATCCACTTTTCTCCTGCCTTGTGTGTTTTAGGGGAGTATGATCAATCTGGAGTCATTAAATTAGGGTTACAAACATGCTCTGGGCTCCAGAGAATTACTACAGTGGAGCTCAAACACTCTCTGGGCTCCAGATAAATACTACAGTGGAGCTCAAACACTCTCTGGGCTCCAGATAAATACTACAGTGGAGCTCAAACACTCTCTGGGCTCCAGATAAATACTACAGTGGAGCTCAAACACTCTCTGGGCTCCAGATAAATACTACAGTGGAGCTCAAACACTCTCTGGGCTCCAGATAAATACTACAGTGGAGCTCAAACACGCTGAACTTAGAGGAATGTTAAGTGGATACTTGTAACATGTCTCAGAATGTGTTAGAATTGAGTGTGATTGATTTGATGGTTTAAAGCAGGGTTGTCAAACTCATTCCACTGAGGGCCTAGTCTCTGCTGGTTTTTCCTTTCAAGTAAGACCTGGAGAACCAGGTGGTTCTCTAATACAACCCACACATAGCCTAGTGTATATACTAATACAACCCACACATAGCCTAGTGTATATACTAATACAACCCACACAAAACCTAACCTAGTGTATATACTAATACAACCCACACAAAGCCTAGCCTAGTGTATATACTAATACAACCCACACAAAGCCTAGCCTAGTGTATATACTAATACAACCCACACATAGCCTAGCCTAGTGTATATACTAATACAACCCACACATAGCCTAGTGTATATACTAATACAACCCACATATAGCCTAGCCTAGTATATATACTAATCCAACCCACATATAGCCAAGCCTAGTGTATATACTAATACAACCCACATATAGCCTAGCCTAGTGTATATACAGTGGGGAAAAAAAGTATTTAGTCAGCCACCAATTGTGCAAGTTCTCTCACTTAAAAAGATGATAGAGGCCTGTAATTTTCATCATAGGTACACTTCAACTATGACAGACAAAATGAGGAAAAACAATCCAGAAAATCACATTGTAGGATTTTTAATGAATTTATTTGCAAATTATGGTGGAAAATAAGTATTTGGTCAATAACAAAAGTTTATCTCAATACTTTGTTATATACCCTTTGTTGGCAATGACAGAGGTCAAACGTTTTCTGTAAGTCTTCACAAGGTTTTCACACACTGTTGCTGGTATTTTGGCCCATTCCTCCATGCAGATCTCCTCTAGAGCAGTGATGTTTTGGGGCTGTCGCTGGGCAACACGGACTTTCAACTCCCTCTAAAGATTTTCTATGGGGTTGAGATCTGGAGACTGGCTAGGCCACTCCAGGACCTTGAAATGCTTCTTACGAAGCCACTCCTTCGTTGCCCGGGCGGTGTGTTTGGGATTATTGTCATGCTGAAAGACCCAGCCACGTTTCATCTTCAATGCACTTGCTGATGGNTAGCCTAGTGTATATACTAATACAACCCACATATGGCCTAGGGTAAATACTAATCCAAGCCATGGTCAATACAATGGTTCTTGGAAGGTAGAATCCATTTTCAGACCTCTTCTCACAAATCTTGTAAGTCTGGAGTTATGATTCATTTAATTGTGTTAAGAATTAACAAAAATTCAGGAGAGAGGACCAGGCTTGAATGCAACCGCTTTAACTAGTTGCCTTGACCGCAGTACCTCAACAAGCATCAGCTGCAACTCACTGGTAATCAGCCTCCACACCTGTCCTCACTCTCCTTAATCAGCACTGCCACCCTACTTAAACCTGACCAACCAAATATGAAGTCTGTTTGTTCTGCAGTGCATCTCACGGGATGCTGTGTGTTACTAGCGTTATCAAGTTTTGCTGAGCAAGTTTGCCACTTAGCAAGTTAATTGTAATGTTTTGTTGCATCTTGCACCTGCTTTCGTTCAGGTCTTCACTAACCTCTATTCGTTCAGGTCTTCACTAACCTCTATTCGTTCAGGTCTTCACTAACCTCTATTCGTTCAGGTCTTCACTAACCTCTACTCTATTCGTTCAGGTCTTCACTAACCTCTACTCTATTCGTTCAGGTCTTCACTAACCTCTACTCTATTCGTCTCAACCTGGCTGTTGAAATCAGTTGCTTCTTGGTGTTGCATGCCTTAGTTTCAGGCTCTTTCCCTTGTTCCCCTAATTTCACGGACCAGCATGCTGCCTGCTTTCATGACATTTCCTCCCCGCCAACCTGGCCAGCTTTGCGGCCTATTCCCAGCGTGCTCTTCTTGGTGCATTTCCCAACTATCCACGGGCCTGCTTCACCGACTGCACCATGGGAAATCTCGTGGCGATGCGGCTTTGCAGCCAAACATCGCTTTCTTAATCTCGACTATTCAAACATCGCTTTCTTAATCTCGTCTATTCAAACATCGCTTTCTTAATCTCGACTATTCAAACATCGCCGGTACAGTATTTTATTTTCAATACATTCTGTATTAATTGCCATTCATGTTAAGAGTAATTGATATAAAGCAGCTTTGCGCTTGTCATTATGCCATGAATTAAAGCTTATGAAGGTCACGTGTGCCAGTCCATATGACTGCAGGCCTCACGTGGTATCAACTTGTTGCAAATTGGCCACATCCTGCCATCCTGCAGACCAGCCTTCTCACTCTAGAGATGTCATTCGTCATTGCATGGTGTCGTCCAGCCATGATTGTTCTCTCTTGGTATTTTGCTCTCTTCCCCTAATCTTCCAATAACTACTTCAACCTCCAGTTGTTTGACTATGGCTGCCCCTCCTTCCGTGACCATATCCACCTCCACCCATCCACCTCCACCCATGTACCGCATGATGACAGCACGCAACCATGACAACATCCCCTGCTGCCTCCACTGTGGCATATTCATTCCAACACCACCAACTCATCCTCAAATCAGGCCTGAAAGATTTGGTCCCAAAGCAGCTGAAGACCTGGCTTCTCTCCCGACTTGGCATCCAACACAACCAACAAGTCCCTGCAGCTACAGCTCTCCCTGATGGCCCAGCAGGCCGGCTTTCTGTCTCCCCCCTCTAATACCTGACGCTGGTACATGTCCCCTTCTGCTCTCTCACTACCCCAGTCTCTGCCCCCCTGGACCTTGACCACCTCCCCAGCAGTGACTCACCTACTCTCTCTCACTGCCCCAGTCTCTGCCTCCCTGGACCTTGACCACCACCCTAGCAGTGACTCACCTACTCTCTCTCTCACTGCCCCAGTCTCTGCCCCCCTGGACCTTGACCACTTCCCCAGCAGTGACTCACCTACTCTCTCTCTCAGCATTCTGCTTCCTCTAGTCCCCTCTCATGCTCTCTGCTGGTGGTCCAACTGGTTTTCTGGTTGCCTGCTCTGGCCTCCTGGCGATCTTGCCTGCTCCATCTTTACAGCCTTTGGCACTTCCCCATCACGTGACGCTGGCCTGTGACTGCTGCTCTGACAGCGTCTCACCCTCTATCTGCCAATGACATTTCTCTTTCCCTCCGGTACCGCTGCCACCACTGCAGTGTCTCTCTTCCAGCAACAACTTCCCCACTGACTCATCCAGTTAAGTGCCCGCAACGGTCCGGCCCGTGGCACTGTCCCAGTTCAGTGAACCTACTGCCTCTCTGTTCCAGTCTTCACCTCTGGCCTCCTGGCTACCTAGCTTGCATGATCTTCACAGCCTCTAGCAGCGCTCCTCTTCTCATGGCCCTGTGCAGTGGCTCACCCCTTCTCTCTGCTATTGACACCCTCAGGCCCCACTAGTCCAAGACCGATGCTCCCATGGTGACACAACCTCCCCCTATCCACCTCTGGTCCCCACTGGCCTTATGACCGCCACCCATACAGTGCCTCACCTTCAATGCAAGCAAAGACTGCTCAGTCAGCGATGTGTGCCTGCTGCTCCAGCTGTGGCCTAAACCCAGTTCAGTGAGCCGACTGCCTTGATCTTTAATCACTAGGCTACCAGGTGGCAGGTAGCCTAGTGGTTAGAGCGTTGGGCCAGTAACCGAAAGGTTGCTGGATCGAATCCCAGAGCTGACAAGGTAAAATAAATCTGTCATTCTGCCCCTGAACAAAGCAGTTAACCCACTGTTCCCTGGTAGGCCATCATCATAAATAAGAATTTGTTCTTAACTGCCTTGCCTAGTTCAATAAAAAATACATCTTCATTTTCCCTGCTGGCCTCAGCCCTGCCTTCCGGCTCACCATTCCCTCTTGACGGCTGCCTCTGGCTCTTCCTCCACCAAACACACTCCACTTCAATTTGCATCCTGTCTCTTCCTTGCTTCGCCAGCAGTTCCTACAAGGTCCCACTAGCCTCTCTGCCAGTGACAACCTCTCCCCACCTCCTTTCACTGCGGCCCTGTCTTTGGCCTTCTTGCCGCTAGGCGTTGGAAGACTACCACTCAATCGTTATGGATCTGGCCATGGCGCAACAATCTGTCTTTCACTGCCTCCAGGCTCTTGCAGGGGAATATCTGCATGTACTGGGGCACTCTTGACAGCAGTAATATAGCCTGATCCAGTACCAATGATAGGATGGTATAGCTTACCTGCACATATTCATATCTCACTTGTTTTACACGGTCTGAGTTTCTTTCCAAAGGGACTCTGTACAGCTGCTTCATCCTAATTATATTGTGATTCAGTAGACGAGATGAGTCTCTTTGCACTCTGTTGACGTTTTGGAACATGGTGTTATCTGCCATTATGTGGTCCTGCAGTTCTCGGAGTCTGCTGCAGTTATTTGCAATGACCAAAATTACAATGTGGGTCTCCTGCTCTGGGGTGAACAGTCGACATCTTCCACCAGATACTGGTTTTCTTGCAGTTCTGTAAAAACATTTGAATGGTTTTAGTGATAGATCCTACTCATTATGAAAGTACAGTGCATATTACTGTACCAGTAAGACTACAGCACTTAGTTACTTACTGGTTCTCATTTCGAAATATCTGGATGATACCTGCAACAGTATAGCGGCTCAGATTTGTTTGAACCTGTTGGCCAGCCTCCCTCATGCTCATCCCATGGTTGACTACATGGTCAACCACAGTCACTCTGATTTCATCAGTTATGTTCCTGACTCCTCTTCCCCGTCCTACTTCACCTCTTCCTGCTCCTCTTACTTCTCCTCCTCGCCCTCCTCTAGTTCTCACCCCTCTTACTCTCTGTCCAATATTGGTCTCCATTGTTGTTAAACCAAATGTTTACCTGTGGCTTATTTAGTGCTCAAGCTCTGATTTGTAAGTGAACTCATTATCTAAGTGTTCTCACATGTCAATGTGGAAAGGCAATTGGCGAAATAGTGTAGCAATGTAGAGACCAATGTTTACAGTTTTGCTAGAAGTGTGTTTATATAAACTGAGTGTAAAGCAGAGAACGTGCATTCAGTTTGGCACACTTGGTAAATGCATTGGCTACAAGTGTTAATGGTTTCAGAGATAGTGCTTCAAGAATCAGTTAGTGTTTAAGCATTCAGAAAAAACTAATATTGTGCATTGTCTTAAGGTGTTAATTCTGGCCATAGAAAGGTGTACATATGCAGGGAGTGACACCACACTGGGTTTTAGAAAAATCTAGAAAAGCAGAAATCTTCTCAGTCAATGAGCCACAGTAGGTCTCCCTGATGGCGTTCCAATCGTTTAGGAGTGTTTGGTAAGGCAAGGCAACTGCCTTGGTTATTGGTGAAGACCATTTTATTCGGGCCAGCTAGTAGTTCTTGAAATGTCAGTCCCATGTGAATTGACTAGTTAGTGATGTCCAATCTGGCTCCTGCCAAAACGGTTTTACGATCACTAGTCTACCTTGTTTCACAAACTGCCACGTAAATACACTAATCACTGTTTCACACTCCCAAACAAACTTAAAGGCTATTCTCATTGTCAAACATTTAAGTAGAGGCAGTGCAATGAGATTACTATTGACATGTGTATATACAGTATGTGGATAGAATTTGTGACCTGTTTCAGGAAAGTATGCATATGCCGCAAGTCACGACTTCACAGGAGAGCTGTTTTAACTTTTCTTTTAACACATTTTATCAATGTGTTTTTTAGCAGAAATGCCTTCTGGAACATGTGAACTTGCATGTGCCTTAATAACAAACTTGTATGCCATCTGTACATATTAATAAAATGGTTAAATTACAAGCCTTGTTGGTTAAGCCACAGAAAGAGCCAGTTTATTTTATCATGTTTACACTACTCGCATTAAATGTAGCTGGCAAACAATAACACAGCTAGCTTTGCTAGCTAGTAACATTAGCATATCAAACATGAACATCTAACCCAATGTAGCAGGTGTAAAATAAATGGCTGAAACTAGATCCCCTACATGCTGGTCTTGATGAGGAGAAACTGTCAGGGGGGAGATTCTCGTCTGCACTGTTCAACCTAGTAAATGTGGAGAACGTATTAATAGAGTGTCACGCCGTTAACATCCAAAGGTGGAAGTCGTGTCAGGCTTTTTCCATTTCCCCTGAAAACCAGAACATCCAGTTGGGAACTCTGCAGAGGCTAACCCCTATCAAACAAATATAAAAGTAGTTTGACTATTAAAGTTACCATGGAACAAACTAGGCTTCATTTGATCAATAACATGGAAGTCGTTATCTTCTTAGGGAGCGGCTCCCGAGGTGACTGTTTTGGAGAGTCTGCCGTGCCCAAAGTAAAATGCCTCCCACTCAGGCCCAGAAAATAGGATATGCACATAATTAGTACTATTGGATAGGAAACACTCTGAAGTTTCTAAAAGTGTTAACATAATGTCTGTGAGTGTAACAGAACAGATATAGCAGGCGAAAACGCCAGAAAAATCCATCTGGAATGACTGTTTTTTTATCACATTGGCTCTGTTTGACAGTCTCCCTATTTATTTCAAAGGCAAGCAGCTCTGAGAATTCAGTACCTATGGCTTCCACTAGATGTCAACAGTCTCTATACAAAACCAGGAAACGGTAGCCTTGACCAGAACGGATAGGAAGAGAATATGGTCCAGGGAGCTCAGATGTCAACAAGCTTTTGCAGGCGCGCAACCGAGTGCACGCTCCACAGTTTTTTTTTCTTTCTTATCATTCAGGCTACAATTCGGTTGAAATTCTTATAGTAAATATACATAAAAGAATACCTAAGGAAACATTAAAAATGTTTGATTTGTTTGTAGAAATATGATAGGTATAATTTCAACGCGTTCTCTTCACGGTTCTATGGGCGACTCGACGGTGGATTTTATGAACAACGCGCCAACCAAACGGAGATTTATGGATATAATAAATGACTTTTTCTAACCAAAGAAGCATGGATTGTCTTCGTTGGACACTTGGGAAGCCCTCAGCAGAAGTTCATCAAAGGTAATCGATTTTATATTAGCGATTTTATGCGTTTTGTGAGACCCGGGTTGGGTTATGGATTTATGCTAATGCGTAAATATTAGAGGTGCTACCCTCAAACAATCAAATGTTGTGCTTTCGCCGTAAAGCCTTTTTGAAATCTGACAACGCTGTGATATTGCCAAGAGTCAGAGCTTTTGATGGCTATGAAACACTTGTATATTGATGAATTTTT
>QNTS01005271.1:23076-35492 GCA_003317085.1 Hucho hucho | reverse complement strand
GTAACAGGCTGTTACTGCCATTTCAGGTGAAAAATCACTAAAATATGTCTATACTTCTCAGCTGTTTCAAAAACATTGCTCTGCTATTAGTAGTTTTACTGTGTGAATGTTGGGCTCAATGAGACAATTCTGTTTCCACTGCTCTGCTGAGAGGGGCAGCTGTCGGGTGAGTGTCGTGCGACCTCCAGAGGTAGTGTTCGAGACATTACAGTAATGTCTCTTGATTCTCATCAATGAGAATAGACCCTTAATTGAACTTTGCATATGAGTGGAATAGCCTGTTGAGCGTTATTTTACATGTTGTGTAGAATAACCTACATGTGCTTTGATGGATAACGTATTCAACAGAACTGTAACTGGTGTGGGATCACTGATAGTTCTGTTATCAATATCAAATGATCTCCAAGGTCAACACAGACCCTAATCATGAGAGTTTTTATTATTTACAATCAGACATGGATGCATGTGTGTTTTTCAGGACATTTAAGTGTCTCACTGAGATGAGATATTGGGACCTCAGAGATGTGTTTTTAAAGAAGAGAGCATCTCCAGATCACATGTTGTAGGATATGCAGCCAGCATGTCTTGAGGATCACCAAATGGTGAACCGTAACAATTATATGTGCTCGCTCAGAGAGAACCAATATATTGTAACGTATTCATTGTAATAATGTAGTTACAGTGTATATATAACAGAATATTCCAAATATTATAATGACACTACGGCACTGGGTCTAAATCTTGCATTTAAGCTGGTAGTGAAAAAATATTGTTGGTTGTCAAGGATTTTCTTTGTTAGGCATTTTCATGCTGCAATTTGACGACTCCAGAACCCTTCATACAGTGAGCCTTAGCCAATGAATTCTGCAGTGTCAAGTAATGTCAAGTATTTGATGTGCAACCCCCCCCCCCCACACACACACAGTGCATTGGTACTTTGCTTGGTGTGCTGTGACTGGTTGCTAAATTCCAGAAACTTTCAATAAATTCCTTGGTTTTCCAGATATCCTGGTTGAGGGATTCTGGATTCCCTGGATTTTGGGAAAACCAGGGAATTTATTGAAAGTTCCTGGAATTTTGCAACCCTAGCTTTGACCATTCAGTATATTCTTTCTTGGTAGATTTGTTCTTCTTGTTTATCTGTCTGATTAAACATGTTGTTTTATAGACATGGGGTGTGCTTGACAATACAGTAAAACACCCTCCCTTGGCCACCCTCCCCTAGCTACCCTGCCAGGGCCTCCCTCCTAGGGAGGTAAGTCATCCCACACAAGTCGCCGTGAGGCTGTGCGGGATGACTTACCTCCCTCTGGGACCAACTGACAAGTTAATTTATATAATTACTTGTCACTGTCTGCAGTCTGAGAAAATGGACTTAATTCACCATCCCCCTCTTGTCAGTGTAGTGTATGATTTGGATTTGATGCACAGTGAACCAAACACTGACTTTTGACTAAGTCGCTGTGATGTTGTCATGTCACAGTAGGCTGCAGTAAGTACAACATTTCATCTTTGCACTCCGTTTGTGGAGACGCTGGTCTTTTCGATTCTAGGTTTGCTCCCTGCTTGTGTAATTGTCAACATTCTTTTCAACTTGTATGATGAGTGGAAAGTATTTTTTAAATATTTCATTATGATGCTTTATACTAGTATGCTAGAATTCCTGAATGCAACATGAAAAATAAAACGTAATTATGAAAAGTTTAGTTTTACCATGAATTGCTAAACTAGTACTAATTTATTAACCGTCACTCCTCCTGACTACATGGTCCTGTATGGCTCAGTTGGTAGAGAATGGCACTTGCAACGCCAGGGTTGTGGGATTGATTCCCACAGGGGACCAGTACAAATTAGACTATCTACTCACTACTGTAAGTCACTCCGGATAAGAGCATCTGCTAAATGACTCAAATGTACAGGGTTTCAAAAGCGTGAATTAATCTTCACCTCTGGCAACTTTTTTTGGAAACATTTGCAAATCTTGGAAGAAGATAGCATGTTTTCCATACAGTAGGTCTCTAGGATTATGACTTGATCTCCTCTCTCTCTTTGCTACTCCATTTATTGTGCTTTTCTTTCTGTATATCATCCATAGTGACCTGCAGCCTGTTTGATGGTTCGTCAGAGGGCATAGTGGGATTTCTTATAAGCATCCGGGTTAGAGTCCCGCTCCTTGAAAGCTTTAGCTCAGTGCGGATGTTGTCTGTAATCCATGGCTTCTGGTTAGGGTACGTACAGTCACTGTGGGGACGACGTCATTAATGCACTTATTGATAAAGTAAGTGACGGATGTGGTGTACTCCTCAATGCCATCGGAAGAATCCTGGAACATATTCCAGTCTGTGCTAGCACAACAGTCCTGTAGCTTAGCGGTTGCGTCATCTGACCACTTCTTTATTGACCAAGTCACTGGTGTGCCAAGCTTGTAGCGTCATACCCAAAAAAGACTTGAGGCTGTAATTGCTGCCAAATGTGCTTCAACAAAGTACTGTGTAAATGGTCTGAATGCATGTAAATGTGATATTTCAGTTTAATTTTATACATTTGCAAAAAATGTCTAAACCTGTTTTGGCTTTGTCATTATGAGGTATTGTGTGTAGATTGTTGAGGGAAAAATATTTGCTACATTTTAGAATAAGGCTGTAACGTCAAGGGGTCTGAATACTTCCGAACACACTAGTTTTAGCATAATCAGATTGGTTCCGTCAACACCCAGAATCAATATCCATTGGTATGAAGTTTGTTGTTCTTTTATCCCAATGTTATAGAAAGGATTGCTGCAACAGCAGAGGTGTGATTAAAGTCTAGTTTTATTTAGTTTTTACACCAGTTAGAACACTGACGTAGCACACACCCACAAGGTGTGAGGGCCTACGAGCTTTAAAATATAGTAAGAATCCGTCTAGCGAGCCTCACGCCCCGTCTAGCTTCACATTCCAGCTCAGGCTTTATCTGTACTACCATGTACTATTGCTTCTCGGCTTGCCGCTATCTCTACACTCAGAAAAAAAAGATTCTTCATAAAATCAAAGGGTTATCTCGCCTGCTTGATATAGGGAACCCCTAAAAGTTCTATATTGAACCCTTGTATAGGGTTATTTGATCAGAACCCCAAGGGTTCCATATAGAACCCCTTATGGTACCATTTCTGAATTATCACTACTAATAAATAGTAATATTTCCAGGGTTGTTGCCTGGCTGACTTCTTTATGGAACAATACTGTGTGGGTTGTTGCCTGGCTGACTTCTTTATGGAACAGTATAGTGTGGGTTGTTGCCTGGCTGACTTCTTTATGGAACAGTATAGTTTGGGTTGTTGCCTGGCTGACTTCTTTATGGAACAGTATAGTTTGGGTTGTTGCCTGGCTGACTTTTTTATGGAACAATACAGTGTGGGTTGTTGCCTGGCTGACTTCTTTATGGAACAATACAGGGTGGGTTGTTGCCTGGCTGACTTCTTTACGGAACAATACTGTGTGGGTTGTTGCCTGGCTGGTTCCTGAGTTAATCTCCTTTGGTATTCTTCTAACGTTTATCTGTCAAAATGAACACAAAATGCTATGCAGACATATTGTTACGTACACCTCTTAGAGGAGGGAACGCAACAGCCTGCTAGATTTCAACTCCCTGTGGAGTGAAAAGTATGTGATCATAGGTGCGGGGAAGGACGACAGAGGCAGAGAAATACCTTTACAGGGAATGTATTATTCCTTAACACGGTAATGTGGGGAAAAAGGGCTGGATGGAACCAAAGAAAATAAAGTAAAAATGAAAGAGTCCCCTCTCTTACCTTACCTGCCTTCCCACTAATTACCTAACTTTTAGCGCCATCTGGCGCGCTAACCAACATACAGGGGGGTGGTCCGCCCAGTTCTTACCTAGTGTGTATATAGACAGATTCAATACTACGTGTTATGTATGCCCGCAGACCTCTTGCCTAAACACTCCCAAGGCGCCTTACCCCCCGGGAACAAATGAAACAGAATAATTTACCAATCATTTACGTGAACAATTTCAATTAACCAAAAACACTGAGTCCTATTGGCCTACACATACCTCAGAAGGAGCTGCTACAAAATAATATCAACACAACTTTCACTGACCAACAACCAACACAGGACATGGGGAAGGAACACTGGCTTTTATCCAGCTGGAGAAGGAGTTGGTAATTGCAGAGACAGCTGTATCCCCTGACGAGCGGGAGGGGTCAGAGCTCCAATCAGTGATGGGGCCGACCAATCAGCCTCTTAGAATCCAGGATGCCATTTCCTGAAATACACACATACAAACCCACAACACAGAATGTAACACACATACTGTAATTATTATGATGTACAGTAGCTAGAAAGAACAACCTACATGCAGTTGTTGTCAGCAGCAGCAGCCCGAGAGCCTATGATAGCTGGGTTACTGCAGGACTGAGCAAAACGTAGATAGTCTTAAAAGTCATGCAATGATTAACTAGGCTATTGAATCACCAAGACTTATTACAGTGTACATAATTTATGATAAATCATTGAGATACATGGCTACCTCCTCTCAGTCAGCCCACTGCACAACACATGCATTCAACAGAGGACAGCAACAGTCTTCTAGTAGCTTCATGAAACATAGTCCCCTCATCTGACTCCACAATGAAATACTGAAATAAAAAGAACAATTAGCTAATTGCCAATGTCAGGCTGGGTCTGTAGTTCTATTTGCCATTCCAAATGGTCTCCTGAGTGGCGCAGCAGTCTAAGGCACTGCATTTCAGTGCTTGGGGCATCAATACAGACACCCTGGTTCGATTCCAGGCTGTATCACAACCGGCCGTGAATGGGAGTCCCATAGGGCGGCACACATTTGGTCCAGCGTCGTCCGGGTTTGGCCGGTGTAGGCTGTCATTGTAAATAAGAATGTGTTCTTAACTGACTTGCCTAGGTAAATAATAATACTTTTTATTTGTAAGAGCTAGTTAGCTTGTAAAGTGGCTAATTAAAGTAGACTGGAAAAAGCTAGGCTAGCTAGCTAGCTTAATCTCGATTTCCAAATTATAATACAACTTTATTTATCCAGCTTATAGTTTATTGTATGACTTTGGCTTCATATTTTAATTCAATAATCAACTTGCATACCTTAATAAATTGAAACAAAATGTGCTTATTGGTAGGCGTTGGTTTTTTAACCTGAATGGGTGGTAGTTAAATTTTGAATGGACCAAAAGGTTCTATATAGCACCGTTTTTAATCTAAGAGTGTAGGGTTTAATATGTTATTAACAGGCTATTTCCTCTAGCTTCTAGCTAGCAATTAGTTTGGAACAGCACAGGTTTGTATGAACCTGGCCTGGGTTAGCAGGCTGGTGTTTAGTTTTGTCTTTTGTTTAGGAGGGTTTTGTGTTCTAGATTTTGTATTTCTATGTTGGGGAAATGGTTCCCAATTAGAGGCAGCTGTTTGTCGTTACCTCTAATTGGGAACCATGTTTGTAGTTTCAGAGGGGTTTTGTGGGTTATTGCTTGTATTAGTATGTTTTGTGGTGTGTGCACTGTTAAGCCACACCGGTGTTACGATCTTCGTTTGTTTGTTATTTTTACCAGTTACGTAAATAATAAATATGTATACTGGAAGCATCGCTGCGTCTTAGTCCGTCACTACAGAAGATTGTGACAACCTCGCTGTTTGCCACTCCTCAATGTTGCAAAATATGAATTTGATCTCCCCCTGCTATAGAGTTAACTGTGTTGGACGTCAGCTAGCAATTTTTCTGATCAGCAAAATCATGCCCCTGTCTGGTACAGGTACCACTACCACACTCCCCCCCCCCCTCCTCTCTCCCGAGCTTTCGCTCGCCTCCAGTACACACGCACTGTTGGGGCGAGTGACTCTGAACTTAAATGGCTAGCCCCAAGTTGTTATATATTTTATTTTTTTCTTGTGCATTTTTGTATTTGCCTCATGACTCTTGCACTCTTCAATGTTTTGTTGACTATGAACCTTCTTGTTTACCGAACCGTGGGACAGACTGTTTCCACACTCGGGACTCTGACTCTCTCTTGGTTACACAGACTTTTGGCCTCCCATCCTATTCTAACCACCTCTCGCCGGCTTTGTATTCATGTTACCTGATGAAATTGCTGTACAATATGATCGTGGCCATCTAATGCAAATGTCATCAATCAACACTGCAGAGCTCCCCCTGTCCACTGTCGTGCCTTGATTGTATTACTGCTGATGATATCTGGAAATGTGAATGTACACCCTGGCCCATCTACTGTTGCTAGCCCCAATTCTGACTTGTGCTCTGATATCTGCTTCCCTGATTTCTGCTCTCGTAAAAGCCTGGGTTTTCTGCACGTTAACACTAGAAGCTTATTACTTAAAATGGATCAATTGAAAGTGTGGGTTCACAGCTCCAATCCAGATGTGTTGGTCATTACTGAGACATGGTTCAGGAAGAGTGTTTTGAATACTGATGTTAACCTTTCTGGTTATAACCTTTTTCGTCAAGACAGATCTTCCAAAGGTGGGAGAGTGGCAATCTTTACCAAGGATCACCTTCAGTGCTCGGTTGTCTCCACCAAGTCTGTCCCCAAACAATTTGATTTGCTGGTTTTAAGCATTAAACTTTCAAATAGTACTTTGTTGACTGTTGCTGGGTGCTATAGTCGTCCATCAGCACCAGCCTGTAACCTACCTGCCCTAAGCTCTCTCCTGGCCCCTTACACTAAGTCTGAATTTGTCCTGCTAGGTGACCTAAACTGGAACATGCTTAAACCACCTGACCAAGTCCTAAAGCAATGGGACTCCCTAAATATTTATATGATTATTACCAATCCCACAAGGTATGACTCCCCTTCACCTGGACAAGGCTACTCTCCTCAATGTTATCCTCACAACTAATCTTGATAGGTATCAGTCTGGTGTTTTCTGTAATGACCTTAGTGATCACTGTTTTACAGCCTGTGTTCGTAGTGGCTGCTCAGTGAAACGTCCTGTCCTGATTTGTCATAGACGCTTGCTAAAAAACTTTAATGAGCAAGCCTTCCTTCATGCACTGGCCTCTGTAAAATTGTATAGAATCAGCTTGATCCCCTCTGTCGAAGACGCTTGGACCTTCTTTTTTTAATATTTTCTGTGGTATTGTTAACACGCCCCCATAAAGAAAATGAGAATTAAAAACAGGTTCAGCCCCTGGTTCGCCCGAGATCTTGCAGAATTACTCCACCTCAAGAATTGCATTTGGCGAAAGGCTCTGCACACGCATACTCAGGCTGACTGCCTCTCGTTCAGGAAAATGAGAAATAAGCGCACTCAGGCTATCCGGAAGACTAAAGTTAGTTACTTTAAGGAGCAGATCTCTCTCTGTGGTTCTAACCCCAAGAAGTTCTGGAAAACGGTTAAAGACCTGGAGATTAAACCCTCCTCATCACAGCTGCTCATGTCCCTTAATGTTGATGATGTGGTTGTTACTGACAAGATGCACATGGCTGAGCTCTTTAATCACCACTTCATCAAGTCAGGATTCCTATTTGACTCAGCCATGCCTCCCTGCCCGTCCAACATTTCCTCATCTCCCACCACTTCTAATGCGACTATCCCCGATGCTGCTCCCTTTTTTTCCCCTGCCCTGCTACAAAGTTTCTCCCTGCAGGCAGTCACTGAGTCCGAGGTGCTAAAGGAGCTCCTGAAACTTAACCCCAAAAAAACATCTGGGTCAGATGGTTTAGACCCTTTCTTCTTTAAGGTTGCTGCCCCTATCATCGTCAAGCCTATCTCCAACCTTTTTAACCTGTCTCTCCTCTCTGGGGAGGTTCCCATTGCTTGGAAGGCAGCCACGGTTCGTCCTTTATTTAAAGGGGGAGATCAAGCTGATCCTAACTGTTATAGGCCTATTTCTATTTTGCCCTGTTTATCAAAAGTTTTGGAAAAACTTGTTCAGTAATCAATTGACTGGCTTTCTTGATGTCTATAGTATTCTCTCTGGTATGCAATGTGGTTTCCGCTCAGCTTATGGATGTACCACTGCAACCTTAAAGGTCCTCATTTATGTCACCATTGCCCTTGATTCTAAGCAAAATTGTGCTGCTATTTTTATTGACTTTATTGACTGATGTTGATACGGTAGATGATTCCATTCTTGTGGGCTGGCCAAGGAGTATTGTTGTCTCTGAGGGGTCTTTGGCCAGGTTTGCTAACTACCTTTCTCAAAGAGGTGAACCTTCACCCAAGTCTGAGGTCCTGAGCGCTCTGGTGCAGGTTTTCATCAAGGATCTCTCTGTACTTCAAATCAAATTGTATTGGTCACATACACATGGTTAGCAGATGTTGATGCGAGTGTAGCGAAATGATTGTGCTTCTAGTTCTGACAGTGCAGCAATATCTAACAAGTAATCTAACAATTCCACAACAAATACCTAATACACACATCTAAGTAAAGGAATGGAATAAGAATATATACATATAAATATATGGATGAGCAATGACAGAGCGGCATAGGCACGATGCAATAGATGGTGTAAAATACAGTATATACAATGAGATGAGTAATGCAACATATGTAAACATTATTACAGTGACTACTGATCCATTTCTTAAAGTGGCCAATGATTTCAAGCCTGTGCTTTGCTCTGCTCATCTTTAGCTCGATCCTTAGTACTCTCTGTCCCTGCCGCTGAAAAACATCTCCACAGCATGATGCTGCCACCACCATGCTTCACCGTAGGGATGGTGCCAGGTTTCCTCCAGACGTCACGCTTGGCATTCAGGCCAAAGAGTTAAATCTTTGTTTCATCAGACCAGAGAATCTTGTTTCTCATCGTCTGAGAGTCATTTAGGTGTCTTTTGGCAAACTCCAAGCTGGCTGTCATGTACCTTTTACTGAGGAGTGGCTTCAGTCTGGCCACTCTTACCATAAAGGCCTGATTGGTAGAGTTCTGCAGAGATGGTTGTCCTTCTAGAAGGTTCTCCCATCTCCACAAAAGAACTCTGGAGCTCTGTCAGTGTGATGATCGGGTTCTTGATCACCTCCCTGACCAAGGCCCTTCTCCCCTGATTCTCAGTTTGGCCGTGCGGTCAGCTCTAGGAACAGTCTTGGTGGTTCCAAACTTCCAATCAAGAATGATGGAGGCCACTGTGTTCTTGGGGACCTTCAATGCTGCAGAAATGTTTTGGTACCCTTCCCCAGATCTGTGCCTCGACACAATCCTGTCTCGGATCTCTACGGACAATTCTTTTGACCGCGTGGCTTGGTTTTTGCTCTGACTTGCACTGTCAACTGTGGTACCTTATATAGGTGTGTGCCTTTCCAAATCATGTCCAATCAATTGAATTTACCGCAGGTGGACTCCAATAAAGTTGTAGAAACATCTCTAGGATAATCAATGGAAACAACATGCACCTGAGCTCAATTTCGAGTCTCATAGCAAAGGTTCTGAATACCTATGTAAATAAGGTATTTCTGTTTCTGATTTGTAATACATGTGCAAAAATGTCAAAACTGTTTTCACTTTATTATTGGGTATTGTGTGGAGATTGATGAGGGGAAAAAATTTACTGAATCAATTTTAGAACAAGGCTGAAATGTAACAAAATGTGGAGGGGTCTGAATACTTTCCGATGCACTATATCAGATGCTCAACATGCTCTGCTCACACCTACTATAATGGTCCAAGCCTAAACCACACGAAAACAACACTAGACACTATGGAACACAACGTTTTTACTATCTCATCCTGGAATATACAAGGTCTGAGGTCATCTGCCTTTGGCCTAAAGAGCAGGAACCCCTGTCCTCATCAAAGTGTGTGTGAAACAGGAAAGAGACTCAACAGGAATGCTAATTTGGTACCTTACTCTATTAAATTAGTCAAAACAGGAAAATGTTACGTCTGGCTATGAGTTAATAAGGAAATGATTTAAACAGAGAAATGTCCTCATGTGTGCTACCTATATCTCCCCAATATAATCTCCATACTTTAACATTGACAGCTTCTCCATCCTAGAGGGGGACATCAACCATTTCCAGGCCCAGGGATATGTACTAGTCTGTGCTGACCTAAATGCCAGAACTGGACAAGAACCTGGAACTAGACAAGTTCCTGGACAAAACATTTCACTTTAATAGTGAAGGTGTAAACTTGGGCAGTAGAAAACCTAAACAGTATATTTGACCTCTCAGCTTCCCTATCAAATCTAAAAATGTCAAGCAGACAGCCTAAGAAAATTAACAAAAAGACAAATGGTTTGATGAGGAATGCAAAAACCTAAGAAGGAAGTTAAGAAACCTATCCAACCAAAAACATAGAGACCCAGAAAACCTGAGTCTACGCCTTCACTATGGTGAATCACTAAAACAATTTGGAAATACACTATGGAAAAAGAAGGAACAGCACGTCAGAAATTAGCTCAATGTAATTGAAGAATCCATCGAATTTAACAATTTCTGGGAAAATTGGAAAACATTAAAGAAACAACAACACGAAGAGTTATCTATCCAAAACGGAGATGTCTGGATAAACCACTTCTCCAATCTTTTTAGCTCTACAACAAAGAAAAAACTGCAAAAACATATACATGATCAAATATAAATCTTAGAATCAACTATTAAAGACTCCCGGAACCCACTGGATTTTCCAATTACAATGATTTAACTACAGGACAAAATACAAACCCTCCAACCCAAAAAGGCCTGTGGTGTTGATGGTTTCCTCAATGAAATGATAAAATATCCAGAACACAAATTCTAATTGGCTATTCTTAAACTCTTTAACATCATCCTCAGCTCTGGCATCTTCCCCAATATTTGGAAACAAGGACTGATCTCCCCAATCCACAAAAGTGGAGACAAATTAGACCCCAATAACTACAGTGGGATATGCAACAAAAGCAACCTTGAGAAAATCCTCTGCAATATCATTAACATCAGACATGTACATTTCCTCAGTGAAAACAATGTACTGAGCAAATGTCAAATTGTCTTTTTACCACATTACCGTACGACAGACCATGTATTCACCCTGCACACCCTAATTGACAAACAAACAAACAAAAAAAAAAGCAGTCTTCTCATGCTTTGTTGTTTTCAAAAGAAAATTGACTCAATTTGGCATGAGGGTCTGCTATAAAAATTGATGGAAAGTGGTGTTGGGGGAAAAACATATGACGTTATAAAATCCATGTACACAAACAACAAGTGTGCGGTTAAAATTGGCAAAAAACACACACATTCCATTTCACAGGGCCATGGGGTGAAACAGGAAAACAAGTTGAGCCCCACCCTCTTCAACATCTGTATTATAAACCATGTCTATATATCCAGACCTTTACCTGCAAGAGTGTCTACATTACATTACTGTTGAATACCTGTCCTTTCAGCAAGGTATATGCTATGTACCTATTGAATACCTATCCTTTCAGCAAGGCTCTGTACATATTGAATATCTCTCCTTTCAGCAAGAAATATGCCCTGTACCTATTGAGAACCTGTCCTTTCATCTTACTCACCTCCTCTGATTGTAGGGTTTCAGTTAGTCCACGTTGTTTCTAACTTGTGTAAAAGCCCATTGAGAGGGAACCGTACAGTATAAGTGACATTCAGAGCGTGGTCGACGTCTCCATGCTGTTCCCTCTGTCAGCAGCTGATGAGTCATAGTATAAGTGTTAATTGTGCTGACTTTAGCTGGAGAGATCCAAGAACGGGCCCAGGGCCGGCCTCCTCATATGCCACATCACATAGTCGTTAAATTTATATGTTTGACCCAATTTCATTATAAGAGCCCTTGTGTGGCGCATCCACCGGAAGTTGGTGGCAACTTGTGGTAATGGCTGGAGCGGAATAGGTGGAATGTTATGAAATACATCAAACACATGGTTTCGTGTTGTTTCCATATACTCCGTTCCAGCCATGTATTATGAGTCGTCCAACCCTCTATTTTATGCTGGGTTTTATGCGAGAGAGAGAGAGAGAGACCTTTAGGTGTTGGAGCACATAGCATTCAGAGGAGAGGAGAGGAGAGGACATTGAGGCAAAAAGCAATTTAATACATTTTAGAATTAGGCTGTAACGTAACAAAATGTGGAAAAGTCAAGGGGTCTGAATACTTTCCGAATGCACTGTACACACACTTTTACACTCATCATTTGCTGCTGCTACTCTGTTCTTAATTTTAATCTTATTATTATCTATCCTGATGCCTAGTCACTTTACCCTGCCTTCATGTACATATCTACCTCTAATACCTTATTATTATCTATCCTGATGTCTAGTCACTTTACCCTGCCTTCATGTACATATCTACCTCAAATACCTTATTATTATCTATCCTGATGCCTAGTCACTTTACCCTGCCTTCATGTACATATCTACCTCAAATACCTTATTATTATCTATCCTGATGCCTAGTCACTTTACCCTGCCTTCATGTACATATCTACCTC
>QNTS01005271.1:2003-16409 GCA_003317085.1 Hucho hucho | reverse complement strand
CACCAATATACAAGTGTTTCATACTCATCAAAAGCTCTGTTTCTTGGCAATATCACAGCGTTGTCAGATTTCAAAAAGGCTTTACGGCGAAAGCTCTACATTTGATTGTTTGAGGGCAGCGCCTCACATACTTTCTCATAGCCATGAATTCATTAGCCAGCGTGGCACACACATAACACATTTCACAGCGAAAACAAATCAATTACCTGTTGAAGAACTTCTGCTGAGGTCATCCTAAGTGTCCAACGAAGACAATCCATGGTTCTTTTGTTAGAAAAAGTAATGTATTATATCCATAAATCTCCATTTGGTTCGCGCGTCATAGTCAGAAACGACAGCCTCCACTAGTCCATTGAAACGTGGCGCGAACTCGTTCATCTTATACCTATAAACTTGTCCAAGAACATTCAAACATAGTTTTAAATGTATCCTTAGGAACACTTTTACGTATATTTACTATTATAAATCAACCGGAATATAAACTGAGCTCTAAAGACGGTAAATAAGACACTGCGCGACTTCTCGGGCGCGCGCCCTGGGTACTGTTGTCATCAAGGGGGGACCCACTAGTTTGGTCGTTTTCTCTGGTCTAATGCATCCAAAATGGAGGGAAACACCATCTCGAGGCTGCTGACATCATAAGGAAGCGATGTGTACTGCATTCATATGCCCTTATATGGTCATTTTCATGAGGGAGGGGTTCCCAAATGAGCAATGTGTCAAAATCACTTTTTCCAGGACAGAAATTCCTCGGGGTTTTGCCTGCCATATCCGTTCTGTTTCACTCACAGACAAATGGTTAACAGTTTTGGAAAATTCAGAGTGTTTCCTATCCAATGGTACTAAATATATGCATATCCTATTTTCTGGGCCTGAATGGGAGGCATTTTACTTTGGGCACGCCAGGCTCTCCAAAACCGTCACCTCGGGAGCTGCTCCCTGAGAAGTTAAAGGTGAAGACTGTTATTTTATCAAATCAATTCTCTGTAATTATTATTACGTGATTAAACTAATCATGTAAATTTAATTAACTAGGAAGTCGGAACACCAAGGAAAATCTTCAGATTACTAAATTATAATTTTCCGAATATAACTCTTCAGATATTTTAATATTGAATTATTCTTTACCTCAGTCTCATCTGAACAACTTGTTGGTTATCTGCACAAACCCAGCTTTTCTTATAATCATCCATACACCAATTGCCTTAATAATTTATTTACTAACTAACTAAATAATCACAGAAATGCATAAACAAACAGTAGATATTGGTTACTAACAATGATAGGGAAGATTACCTAGTGGGCTAAACCGATATGACGACTTAGTGAACAAAGGGAAGGGGGCGTGGAATGAGAGAGCGGGAAAGACAAAATGGATTCATTACACAGTCTATAATTATATACATTGAAATGCTAATCCTTCGCACATGATCGGCCGCTCATTTGAGAATAATTGCAAGTACATATTTACGGTGTATGTCATTGTTGTCTTCTCTGTTGGAATCTGGTCTGTCTGCTGGAGAGTTCATCAGAGTCTCTCTCTGTCTCTGTTTCCCTGAAGATCAAAGTCTTTCATGGTTAGAATGGATACTTCAGAGTACCATTCAGAAATGTTCTCATAGATAGATGTTTTGGCGGTTGTCGGTATTCTCGTCCTCGGTTTACGTCATTTCTAGCTGCAGACTAGTACTTTGTATCTAAGATTTGCTATTTTTCTGTAGGGATCGATAGTCTCAGAGTTTAACCATTTCCAGCCGTGTAGCCAATGCTCCACGTGGTATAGTTTTCTAGCTTTGGTACTCAACTATTCGCAATCACCGCTCCCGCTGTGGGTTTGCTTAGTCTGAAGAGAATTTACTTAGGAGGGGCTTTTATTCGTAACAGTAGAAGAGGGCGGATCCATGACGCCAGATCATGTCCGTGCTCACGGGGGCGTGGCTGCTGACTAGTTAAACTTTATCCCAATATTAAAAGGTTAACATCACATTAAATCATTTCACAAATAGTTTCGTATTTACTCATTCATTGTATACAATAATTAGATGCAACCACCATAATTGAGAAATGTACACATTCAGAGAAATAGTTGAGTGTTTCCTGTCCTTCGAGGTCACCAAATGAAAAACACTCAACATAACTGTTCCTTAAGTATCCACGGACCCTTCCCACATTCTCACAAGTGGACATATAGTTTCATTTTAGGATTTAGGACTTTGGCCACATGAAATCCTTTGTTCACTCTGTGGTCTCTCTCTGCATGACCAGGGGCAGAGAGTCTCCGCCAGGAATTTTCAACCTGAGATAACAAAACCTGGGTGTAGGAGAGAGTGAAAGAGGGGGAAGCCATGATCTACACCCAGAAAGGGCCACGTCATGACAGTGGTCATAAAGCTGGGGGCTGTTAGGTGGTCATTAGATGAGTCATTAGATGAGTCCCTGCATAGATGAGTCATTAGATGATTCCTTGTATAGATGAGTCATTAGGTGATTCCCTGTATAGATGACTCATTAGATGTGTCAGTAGATGATTACATGTATAGATGAGTCATTAGATGTGTCAGTAGATGATTACATGTATAGATGAGTCATTAGATGATTCCCTGTATAGATGAGTTATTAGATGAGTCATTAGATGATTCCCTGTATAGATGAGTTATTAGATGAGTCATTAGATTCCCTGTATAGATGAGTCATTAGGAGATTCCCTGCATAGATGAGTCATTAGGTGATTCCCTGTATAGATGAGTCATTAGATGATTCCCTGTATAGATATGGGCCCTGATCAAAAGTAATGCACTATATAGGAACATTTTCATCTCTGTTGACATTAGTCAACTCTGGTTTGAGAGGGATTCACATGCAAATACAGTCTACCCACTGGGCAAAGCTGGTTGAATTAACGTGGTTTCCATGTCATTTCAACCAAAAAATGCAATGTGAGGATGTTGAATCAACGTGGAAAACCCTGCCCATCTGGCACTCCAGGCAGACTAGTGAAAACCCTGCCCATCTGGCACCAGGCAGACTAGTGAAAACCCTGCCCATCTGGCACTCCAGTCAGACTAGTGAAAACTCTGCCCATCTGGCACCAGGCAGACTAGTGAAAACCCTGCCCATCTGGGGGGGCACACAATGCAAATAGTCCTGGTAGCCATTTGATTACCTGTTCAGGAGTCTTATGGCTTGGGGGTAAAAACTGTTGAGAAGTCTTTTTGGTCCTAGACTTGGCACTCCGGTACCGCTTGCCATGCGGTAATAGAGAGAACAGTCTATGACTGGGGTGGCTGGGGTCTTTGATAATTTTTAGGGCCTTCCTCTGACACCACCTGGTGTAGAGGTCCTGGATGGCAGGCAGCTTTGCCCCAGTGATGTACTGGGCCGTACGCACTACCCTCTGTAGTGCCTTGTGGTCGTAGGCCGAGCAGTTGCCGTACCAGGCAGTGATGCAACCAGTCAGGATGCTCTCAATGTTGCAGCTGTAGAACCTTTTGAGGATCTGAGGACCCATGCCAAATCTTTTTAGTTTCCTGAGGGGGAATAGGCTTTGTCGTGCCCTCTTCACGACTGTCTTGGTGTGTTTGGACCATTCTAGTTTGTTGGTGATGTGGACACCAAGGAACTTGAAGCTCTCAGCCTGCTCCACTACAGCCCCGTCGATGAGAATGGTCCACAATCATCTCCTTAGTCTTTGTTACGGCCAGGTCTCTGACCTACTCCCTATAGGCTGTCTCGTCGTTGTCGGTGATCAGGCCTACCACTGTTGTGTCGTCGGCAAACTTAATGATGGTGTTGGAGTCGTGCCTGGCCATGCAGTCATGGTTGAACAGGGAGTACAGGAGGGGACTGAGCACGCAACCCTGGGGGGCTCCAGTGTTGAGGATCAGCGTGGCAGATGTGTTGCTACCTACCCTCACCACCTGGGGGCGGTCTGTCAGGAAGTCCAGGATCAAGTTGCAGAGGGAGGTGTTTAGTCCAAGGATCCTTAGCTTAGTGATGAGCTTTGAGGGTACTATGGTGTTGAACGCTGAGCTGTAGTCAATGAATAGCATTCTCACATAAGTGTTCCTTTTGTCCAGGTGGGAAAGGGCAGTGTGGAGTGCAATAGAGATTGCATCATCTGTGGATCTGTTTGGGCGGTATGCAAATTGGAGTGGGTCTAGGGTTTCTGTGATAATGGTGTTGATGTGAGCCATTACCAGCCTTTCAAAGCACTTCATGGCTACGGACGTGAGTGCTACGGGTCTGTAGTCATTTAGGCAGGTTGCCTTTGTGTTCTTGGGCACAGGGACTATGGTGGTCTGCTTGAAAGATGTTGGTATTACAGACTTAATCAGGGACATGTTGAAAATGTCAGTGAAGACACCTGCCAGTTGGTCAGCACATGCCCGGAGCACACATCCTGGTAATCCGTTTGGCCCCGCATCCTTGTGTATGTTGACCTGTTTAAAGGTCTTACTCACGTCGGCTACGGAGAGCGTGATCACACAGTCATCCGGAACAGCTGATGCTCTCATGCATGCCTCAGTGTTGCTGGCCTTGAAGTGAGCGTAGAAGTAGTTTAGCTCGTCTGGTAGGTATGTATGTACAGTCACTGTGGTGACGACGTCCTCAATGCACTTATTGATAAACCAGTGACTGATGTGGTGTACTCCTCAATTCCATCAGAGGAATCCTGGAACATGTTCCAGTCTGTGATAGCAAAACAGTCCTGTAGTTTAGCATCTGCTTCATCTGACCACTTTTTTATAGACCGAGTCACTCGTGCTTCCTGCTTAAATTTTTGATTGTAAGGATATAGTTGTGGTCGGATTTACCAAATTGAGGGCGAGGGAGAGTTTGGACGCGTCTCTGTGTGTGGAGTACAGGTGATCAAGAATTTATTTCCCTCTGGTTGCACATTTAACATGTTGATAGAAATTTGGTAGAACTGATTTAAGGGTGAGTGGTTTCCTGTTTGCTTATTTCCTTATACAGCTGACTGAGTGCGGTCTTAGTGCCAGCATCTGTCTGTGGTGGTAAATAAATAGCCACGAGAAGTATAGCTGAAAACTCTAGGCAAGGAGTGTGGCCTGCAATTTATCACAATATACTCTACTTCAGGTTAGCAAAATCTAGAGACTTCCTTAGATTTCGTGCACCAGCTGTTGTTTACAAATATGCACAGACCCCGCCCCCCCTCATCATATCCCGCTAGCTGAATATCCATGTCGTCATTCAGCCACGATTCCGTGAAACATAGGATATTACAGTTTCTGATGTCCCGTTGGTAGGATATTTGTGATCGTACCTAGTCTAATTTATTGTCCAATGATTGCACGTTGGCGAGTAGTATTGACGGTAACGGCAGCTTTCCCACCTGCCTTCTGCGGGTCCTGACCAGGCATCCGGCTCTGTGTCCTCTGTATCTGCGTCTCGTCCTCTTGCAGATAACGGGATGTTGGACCTGTCCGAGGTGAGTGATCGCTGTCCTGATTTCCAGCAGCTCTTTTCTGCCGTAAGATACGGTTGCAGAAACATTATGTACAAAATAAGTTACAAATAACGCAAAAAAATCCCACAGAATAGCACAATTGGTTACACAATTCGTTGGGTGCCCGTAAAATCTAATCAAATCAAATCAAATGTATTTATAAAGCCCTTCTTAGGTCAGCTGATGTCACAGTGTGCTGTACAGAAACCCAGCCTAAAACCCCAAACAGCAAGCAATGCAGGTGTAAAAGCACAGTGGTTAGGAAAAACTCCCTAGAAAGGCCAGAACCTAGGAAGAAACCTAGAGAGGAACCAGGCTGTGAGGGGTGGCCAGTCCTCTTCTGGCTGTGCTGGGTGCAGATTACAACAGAACATGGACAAGATTTTAAAATACTGGAGGCTGAGACCGGAAGGGTCGGGAAACACTGTGGCCCTGTCCGACAATACCCCCGGACAGGGCAAACAGGCAGGATATAACCCCACCCACTCTGCCGAAGCACAGCCCCCACACCACTAGAGGGATATCTCCAACCACCAACTTACCATCCTGAGGCAAAGCCGAGTATAGCCCACAAAATAAAACTGCTGCCATTTCTTCCGGCGCCATTTTATCAGACAGGACGGAACCATACCTGTTGGCATTCTCACAAACAATTACAACGTTGTTTCAGTAATATATAGACATTTCTGTGGCAGCACAATGACCAAACTATGTACTGTATGTGAGGCTCTTGATCATGTAAACTCAGCAAAAAAAGAAATGTCCTCTCACTGTCAACTGTGTTTATTTTCAGCAAACTTAACATGTGTAAATATTTGTATGAACATAACAAGATTCAACAACTGAGACATAAACTGAACAAGTTCCACAGACATTTGACTAACAGAAATTGAATAATGTGTCCTTGAACAAAGGGGGGTCAAAATCAAAAGTAACAGTCAGTATCTGGTGTGGCCACCAGCTGCATTGTACTGCATTGCATCTCCTCCTCATGGACTGCACCAGGTTTGCCAGTTCTTGCTGTGAGATGTTACCCCACTCTTCCACCAAGGCACCTGCAAGTTCCCGGACATTTCTCGGGGGAATGGCCCTAGCCCTCACCCTCCGATCCAACAGGTCCCAGATGTGCTCAATGGGATTGAGATCCGGGCTCTTCGCTGGCCATGGCACAACACTGACATTCCTATCTTGCAGGAAATCATGCACAGAACGAGCAGTATGGCTGGTGGCATTGCCATGCTGGAGAGTCATGTCAGGATGATCCTGCAGGAAGGGTACCACATGAGGGAGGAGGGTGTCTTACTTGTAACACACAGCGTTGAGATTGCCTGCAATGACAACAAGCTCAGTCCGATGATGCTGTGACACACCGCCCCAGACCATGACGGACCCTCTACCTCCAAATCGATTCCACTCCAGAGTACAGGCCTCCTGTAACGCTCATTCCTTTGACGATAAACGCTAATCCGACCATCACGCCCTGTGAGACAAAACCTCGACTGGTCAGTGAAGAGCACTTTTTGCCAGTCTTGTCTGGTCCAGCAACGGTGGGTTTGTGCCCATAGGCGACCTTGTTGCCGGTGATGTCTGGTGAGGACCTGCCCTACAGCAGGCCTACAAGCCCTCAGTCCAGCCTCTCTCAGCCTATTGCGGACAGTCTGAGCACTGATGGAGGGATTGTGCATTTCTGGTGTAACTCAGCCAGTAGTTGTTGCCATCCTGTACCTGTCCCGCAGGTTTGATGTTCGGATGTACCGATCCTGTGCAGGTGTTGGCCATATCTGCAGTCCTCATGTCTCCTTGCAGCATGCGTAAGGCACGTTCACGCAGATGAGCAGGGACCCTGAGCATCTTTCTTTTGGTGTTTTTCAGAGTCAGTAGAAAGGCCTCTTTAGTGTCCTAAGTTTTCATAACTGTGACCTTAATTGCCTACCGTCTGTAAGCTGTTAGTGTCTTAATGACCGTTCCACAGGTGCATGTTCATTAATTGTTTATAGTTCATTAAACAAGCATGGGAAACAGTGTTTAAACCCTTTACAATGAAGATCTGTAAAGTTATTTGGATTTTTACGAATTATCTTTGAAAGACAGGGTCCTGAAAAAGGTGAGTTAATCTTTGATCATGACTCTGGTGATGAGGAGAGAGTCCCTGTTAAACTTTGACACAAAGTAGTCTGTGATAAATAGCACAATATGTTTCATCTGAGTATTTGTTATAGTCAAAATAATCCATACATTATGCTTTTTTTAAACTCAAAAACAAGTTGTATGAGCTCAGGTCAATGAGGCCTACAGGCCATGAATAGCAAATAGAAGTTCAAAGCTTGTAATGTTCACAAGAACTTAAGTTGATAAAAAGATCTAACTCAACATTAGGTGATAATATATGTATTATTATGGATTCATAATCAGCTATAATGGGGCGGTCATTTTAGACCGGGAACACAGAATTATTTAACATGAAACGAACACAACAGAAGGGTGAAATAGCCTATCAAGGTATCTTAACAGGGACAAACTGTTTTTAAAAATGTCAATATCTACTCTCATACCATCTACTCTCAATATCTACTTTCATACTCTCAATATCTACTCTCATACCGAGACAGCGCAGAGAAGCGGGAAAAATTATTGGTATTTTGACCTGAATAGGCAAGAGACGTGCTTTGATAATGAAACCTATGTATTACAGAATAAAGTTAAGGATTTTCATGCGTGACAAGAGTCAGCATTTTGTGTTTCGGTGGGATTGGGACTGATAGGATAATAGCCTAGGCGAGATTTTCCCTCATGCCTCTGAATTGTTAACAGATTTCATGTTTGTGACAGAGATGCCTATGCAGTGAATTGTGCATAGGCCTATCACATTTGTGACTGTCTGAAGAGTCACAATGACAGCTCAAACAGGCACACATTATTTAATAGGCTATATTGTACACTTAGAAAAAAGGGTTCCAAAAGGGTTCTTCGGCTGTCCCCATAGGATAACCCCTTTTGGTTCCAGGTAGAACTGTTTTTGGTTCGAGGTAGAACCATTTTGGGTGGAATCCTCTGGAAAGGGTTCTACATAGAACCCGAAAGGGTTCTACCTGGAACAAAAAGGGTTTTACCTGGAACCAAAATGTGTTCTTCAACGGGTTCTCTTATGGGGACAGCCAAATAACCCATTTAGGTTCTAGATAGTGTTTGGTTCTGAGAATATGAAATATACTTACAGTGAAGGAAAAAGGTATTTGATCCCCTGCTGATTTTGTACGTTTGCCCACTGACAAAGAAATGATCAGTCTATAATTTTAATGGTAGGTTTATTTGAACAGTGAGAGACAGAATAACAACAAAAAAATCCTGAAAAACGCATGTGAAAAATTTTATAAATTGATTTGCATTTTAATGAGGGAAATAAGTATTTGACCCCCTCTGAATCAGAAAGATTTCTGGGTCCCAGGTGTCTTTTATACAGGTAACGAGCTGACATTAGGAGCACACTCTTAAAGGGAGTGCTCCTAATCTCAGTTTGTTACCTGTATAAAAGACACCTGTCCACAGAAGCAATCAATCAATCAGATTCCAAACTCTCCACCATGGCCAAGACCAAAGAGCTCTCCAAGGATGTCAGGGACAAGATTGTAGACCTACACAAGGCTGGAATGGGCTACAAGACCATCGCCAAGCAGCTTGGTGAGAAGGTGACAACAGTTGGTGCGATTATTCACAAATGGAAGAAACACAAAAGAACTGTCAATCTCCCTCGGCCTGGGGCTCCATGCAAGATCTCACCTCGTGGAGTTGCAATGATCATGAGAACGGTGAGGAATCAGCCCAGAACTACACGGGAGGATCTTGTCAATGATCTCAAGGCAGCTGGGACCATAGTCACCAAGAAAACAATTGGTAACACACTATGCCGTGAAGGACTGAAATCCTGCAGCGCCCGCAAGGTCCCCCTGCTCAAGAAAGCACATATACATGCCCGTCTGAAGTTTGCCAATGAACATCTGAATGATTCAGAGGACAACTGGGTGAAAGTGTTGTGGTCAGATGAGACCAAAATGGAGCTCTTTGGCATCAACTCAACTCGCCGTGTTTGGAGGAGGAGGAATGCTGCCTATGACCCCAAGAACACCATCCCCACCGTCAAACATGGAGGTGGAAACATTATGCTTTGGGGGTGTTTTTCTGCTAAGGGGACAGGACAACTTCACCGCATCAAAGGGACGATGGACGGGGCCATGNCTCTCCACCATGGCCAAGACCAAAGAGCTCTCCAAGGATGTCAGGGACAAGATTGTAGACCTACACAAGGCTGGAATGGGCTACAAGACCATCGCCAAGCAGCTTGGTGAGAAGGTGACAACAGTTGGTGCGATTATTCACAAATGGAAGAAACACAAAAGAACTGTCAATCTCCCTCGGCCTGGGGCTCCATGCAAGATCTCACCTCGTGGAGTTGCAATGATCATGAGAACGGTGAGGAATCAGCCCAGAACTACACGGGAGGATCTTGTCAATGATCTCAAGGCAGCTGGGACCATAGTCACCAAGAAAACAATTGGTAACACACTACGCCGTGAAGGACTGAAATCCTGCAGCGCCCGCAAGGTCCCTCTGCTCAAGAAAGCACATATACATGCCCGTCTGAAGTTTGCCAATGAACATCTGAATGATTCAGAGGACAACTGGGTGAAAGTGTTGTGGTCAGATGAGACCAAAATGGAGCTCTTTGGCATCAACTCAACTCGCCGTGTTTGGAGGAGGAGGAATGCTGCCTATGACCCCAAGAATACCATCCCCACAGTCAAACATGGAGGTGGAAACATTATGCTTTGGGGGTGTTTTTCTGCTAAGGGGACAGGACAACTTCACTGCATCAAAAGGACGATGGACGGGGCCATGTACAGTGAAATCTTGGGTGAGAACCTCCTTCCCTCAGCCAGGGCATTGAAAATGGGTCGTGGATGGGTATTCCAGCATGACAATGACCCAAAACACATGGCCAAGGCAACAACAGAGTGGCTCAAGAAGAAGCACATTAAGGTCCTGGAGTGGCCTAGCCAGTCTCCAGACCTTAATCCCATAGAAAATCTGTGGAGGGAGCTGAAGGTTCGAGTTGCCAAACGTCAGCCACGAAACCTTAATGACTTGGAGAAGATCTGCAAAGAGGAGTGGGACAAAATCCCTCCTGAGATGTGCGCAAACCTGGTGGCCAACTACAAGAAATGCCTGACCTCTGTGATTGCCAACAAGGGTTTTGCCACCAAGTACTAAGTCATGTTTTGCAGAGGGGTCAAATACTTATTTCCCTCATTAAAATGCAAATCAATTTATAACATTTTTCACATGCATTTTTCTGGATTTGTTTGTTGTTTTTCTGTCTCTCACTGTTCTAATAAACCTACCATTAAAATTATAGACTGATCATTTCTTTGTCAGTGGGCAAATGTACAAAATCAGCAGGGGATCAAATACTTTTTTCCCTCACTGTATGTCACTGAGGGAGAGAGGGTAATGTATAACGTTTACATTATGTCAGGATATGTTATTGTTAGCCATCAGGGATCCTCTGGGAGGAGAAGAGACACAGTCTGGTATCAATAACCATGACAGCCGTGAGTTGGGGAGGAGTGAGCTGGTACCAGGCACCATGACAGCCGTGAGTTGGGGAGGAGTGAGCTGGTACCAGGCACCATGACAGCCGTGAGTTGGGGACGAGTGAGCTGGTACCAGGCACCATGACAGCCGTGAGTTGGGGAGGAGTGAGCTGGTACCAGGCACCATGACAGCCGTGAGTTGGGGAGGAGTGAGCTGGTACCAGGCACCATGACAGCCGTGAGTTGGGGAGGAGTGCGCTGGTACCAGGCACCATGACAGCCGTGAGTTGGGGAGGAGTGAGCACTTTGGGCCAGAGGTCAGGTCAGAAGAAGTGAGGATGAACAGATATCACTAAGGTTCTGTCTAGCAACAGTGATGCATTAGCCGTTCAGATGTGTAGGAGGAGACTCAGCATAGGAGAAAGGATTAAATATCAGTGCTTGTGTGAATATGTTTTTGTCTTATGCAGTTGTATTGACCCTCTGGGAAGAATAAACTTGGTTTAAGCTTTCATAGTGTCCGTCAAGTTTTTACTCTGAAAATTAGAACCTAACAGTAAGCATCTTTTTTTCAAAGAGTTTAGGGTTTTCCTGTAGGGTCGCGTGTGCAGTCCGGCAGTGTGAATTATGAGTGTGCTTTTGAATTCATGGCAGCTTTGTGTGAAGTAAATACCCTAGGTTAAAGGCTTCCATGCAACAAACTGTTTGGATAATCTGCTGCTGCGCATGTTGTGTATTTTGTGGAATTGCATTAGTGCCACTTTGGGGAAATCTTTAGAAATTTCCCGGGTCTTGTCATTTTATTTTGTCGGGAAATGTGAAGAATGTTAATCCATACTAGTTACTCTAGTGGGGACACTAGACACATTCGTTTTTTCCTCATCTGAAGCCAGCTAGCTGCTCTGGCTCTGTGGTGGTTTGAGAAGGCAGGGCAGGGCAGTGAGCGAGGACTTGGCAGAAGGACGAGGATGTGCACTGTTGCCGTCCGTCTCCGTGCCGTGGCTGAGTACACATGACCACTTCCCAAATGGCACCAGAGCCATGGTCTAAAGTAGTGCACTAGATAGGGAATAGGGTGCCATTTGAGATGCAGCTGTGAGTAATCCATGGCTCACATTGTCTGTAACAGGAGCCTCCTCATCAATATAAACTCTTTCCCTGCTAGCCAGGATGCTGCTATATGAGAAAGAGGTTGACATGTAATGAGTATTAGACATAGAATTGATCCACCAAGCTGTTTTTTATGTGGAGATATCGTCCTCAGATACAGAGCTTTGAGATGTAGGTACTGTAGCTAGCGACCAACTGTTACCGTTTGGAAATCCTCATATTGCAGAGGACCATTTGTACTAAGTACTGTGATTACATTTCTCTTGGATTGGTCAGTTATCTCAATTTCCATACTACATCTGTAATTTTGGCATTGGAATTAAGCACCGAGATCGGTTGTTCTACTTCAGGGATTAGGGTCAGGTCTGCGTCACATAAGAGAATAAGCACTGGGGTAGATTCATCTGTTATCTCAAATTGGTGATAAAAGCACCCTGTCAGAAATAGGTCCATGGTCCGTGTGTTCTTCATTTTTATGTCAGCTTGAACTAAAATCAATACCCCTCAGCACAGTGGGTGCTGCCATAGCTACACAGCTGAATTCTCATATCCATCGCCCAATCGATAGTAGGGGAGGCAGGATAAAGCAGGTTATAGCAGGCTAGGTTACGGCTTAAAGAAAGACTTTTGGATTCTTGACCGTATCATAGACTATTGACCAAGTTGGGCACGGGGAGAGGAGGAACATCTATGAATTTGCCAGTAGATGATGGGATGGAATAGCTTCTGATCATGTTCAACCATTACATGTTAGATAGTATTCTTAATATCTAGACAGGACCTGGGTTCAAATAGTATTTGTTTTATTTCATATGCTTTAACTGTGCAGGATTGAGTTTGCCTGCTGAATTAGAACCAACATGATAGCCAAACAAGTGCAATCCCTGCCCATTTGGCACTCCAGACAGGCTTTATTAAATGCTCAACGTATTTGCAAGAAAATAAATACTGTTTGAACCCATGTCTGCATCTTAGAATGTGAAGATGTCCTTGTCATATCGTGCTGTAAAACATCAATACAACGTTCTATTTATTCTATTACCAGATCATGTAGAAGCTCAATACGGCCCCAAACAATCAGATCAGCCTGGTTCTCCTCTTTTAGATTTCTCCCCTCCAGAGAAAAGTTTAGGCTGGTGCCTGGATACAACTTCATGGATGCCTCTTAATCATTTATTTGAACAGCTCAATTGCTTGTCTTGATTTTATTTAGAGGATTTAGGGCTGATGAGACGGGAGTTTTTAACTGTATTCAGTCTCCCTAACAGGCTGACGAGACGGGAGTTTTTAACTGTATTCAGTCTCCCTAACAGGCTGACGAGACGGGAGTTTTTAACTGTATTCAGTCTCCCTAACAGGCTGACCAGACGGGAGTTTTTAACTGAATTCAGTCTCCCGAACGGCTTGAAAGAAAAGAAAAGAGATCGATCAGAGAGAGAAAAAAACCCAGTGTAGAACGCATGATACAATAAACCACACACACACATACACACACACATACGCACTTGCACACACATACACGTTCACACACATGTACGCACACAAACACACACACATACACACATACACACAAACACACACATACACACACACGCATACAAAAACACACACACACTCACAGTAACTGTAAATGTAGCAGTAGCAGTGTGAGGCACAATGAGTGGGTCAGTGTACTAGTAGAGTAGTATGACTTCAGTAGTAGATAGTAGTATCAGTAGTAGATAGTAGTAGATAGTAGTAGACAGTAGTAGATCGTAGTAGATCGTAGCAGACAGTAGTAGACAGTAGTAGACAGTAGTAGACAGTAGTAGATCGTAGTAGATAGTAGTACCAGTAGTAGACAGTAGTAGATAGTAGTACCAGTAGTATCAGTAGTACCAGTAGTAGACAGTAGTATCAGTAGTAGATAGTAGTACCAGTAGTAGACAGTAGTATCAGTAGTAGATAGTAGTTGACAGTAGTATCAGTAGTAGATAGTAGTATCAGTTGATCAGTAGTAGATAGTAGTAGACAGTAGTACCAGTAGTAGACAGTAGTATCAGTAGTAGATAGTAGTTGACAGTAGTAGATAGTAGTAGTATCAGTAGTAGATAGTAGTAGACAGTAGTATCAGTTGATCAGTAGTAGACAGTAGTACCAGTAGTATCATTAGTAGATAGTAGTAGTCAGTAGTATCAGTTGATCAGTAGTAGACAGTAGTACCAGTAGTAGACAGTAGTATCAGTAGTAGATAGTAGT
>QNTS01005270.1:34623-60606 GCA_003317085.1 Hucho hucho | reverse complement strand
CCTCTCAACCACCACCACCACCTCCTCCTCTCAACCACCACCACCACCACCACCTCCTCCTCTCAACCACCACCACCAACACCACGAGCCCTGTTGATCCTGGTCAAAAGTAGTGCACTGCATAGAGAATATGGATTGGTGCCATTTGGAACGCAATAATGGAGATTGAATCACTCCACACAAAATCTACATGTACTCGGAGGGAGTTTCCACCTCTTTCTTCAATTGTCTAAATCCTACATTAGTTTGCACAGTCAAAGGAAATAACTATGTACGACATTGGGATTGTCCTGGACTAGAGGACAAGGCAGTCAGGGATTTTTGGTTGCGACGTTTATCCTTTGACGATTAAACAGCACTAGCATTGAAAGAGGTCAATGTAGACGGATCATGTTTGGTTGAGTAAGCATTGTCCTGGCTGCACAGCATCTGTCTCCACAAAGTGTCTCGTGTTGAAAATTGATCCTTGGTGCTGAGTATAGAGACATCTTACTCTTATGGGTAGAAATAAAAGCTATGTAAGAAGCCTCTTTAGTCACGAGTCAACAGATATTTAGTTCACCTCATGAGCTGTCCTAACCAGTTTAGAGTTACCAGCATGAGTCTTGATAATAGAAAAACGTAATGAGTCAGTGGTTCCTGCGCCACATGCAATTGCTTTGGAGTTAAAAGAATGTTTTGATATTTCTATACGCTCAACCCATAAATAATCTATACCTAAAAAAGGTTAGCAGTGTGGTTAAGGTTAGGTTTAAAAACAGAGGTGGCTGGTGAGAGGAGCTTTAGGAATAAACGGAGCGGTATCAAACACAAACATATGGAAACCACATCTGTCCCATTCCAGCCATTACAATGAGCCCATCCTCCTATAGCTCCTCACACATGCAGAGAGAGTCGAGTGGAGACGAACGGATTCGGTTTAGTCCTTTCCAGGAAGCTAGTTTATTCTTGTGGATAGAAACTTCAGTGAGAATTTGAAACTTTTCTGAAGTTGGGACTTGGTAGTGTTCAGAATCCGTAACAATTTTTTTTACAAAAATGTAAACTGACGTGAATGCCGTACATGTTCGGTGAAAATTACACCAATAAAATGTGCTTTAGTGTTCCCAATATCAGGCCTGGGTGACGGCTATTCAGCTACTTTTCGCTCCTTACTGCGGCAAATGGGAGCGAAGGACACTGTGCCCAGTGTTGTTGGCTTGCAGCACAAACTCTCCCCATTGAACAGTGTAGACTATCACGGTCAGTGGTGGGAAAACTACGGAATTGTCATACTTGAATAAAAGATACCTTAATCGAAAAGTCACACAGTAAAATACTAATTGAGTAAAAGTACCTAGTTTTAAAAGTACTTAAATACAGTGGTGGGAAAAGTACTCAAATGTCATACTTGAGTAAAAGTTAAAAGTAAATGCTGTACACATCACATTCCTTATATTAAGCAAACCAAATGGCAAAATATATATTTTTTTACATCTGGACAGCCAGGGGCACACTCCAACGCTCAGACATCATTTACAAAACCAATATTTGTGTTTAGTGAGTCCGTCAGAGCAGAGGCAGTAGGGATGATAACACGTTACGTCCTGCCTGAGCATTCGAAATGTAACGAGTACTTTTGGGTATCAGGGAAAATGTATGGGAGTAAAACGTTCTTAAAAAAATGTAATGTTGTGGAGTAAAAGTTGAAAATATTAAATATGACAAAGTATTTTTAAAACCCACTGATCACAGTGACATCCAGAATTGTTACTACCAATATTACAAGTTATTTCTCGTGTAGGCTGCTATCCTACTCAAAATAAAATCCAGTGGGATGGAACAAATTGGAGATGGTGACAAATAACGTCCTTGCTCATCGAAATAAACATACCTTTATTTTACAAGTTTTAACTAGCACCATGCTGCTGTTGCCAGCAGGAACTAGCTGAGAAGGACTCATCAGGACGACTGACTGAAACGAATCCATTACTCTCACCTGCACGACATTAGTCATCCATTTGGGCACTAGGCCTGTCCGATATATCCTCAGCTGTTAGCAGTTTCTTACTGACAAAAAAAAAAAGACGATTGCAATAATTTTTCCGAGTCATTAGCTACTGAATTATTGACCTGTAGATCCAATTGCAGCTAACCCATTACAAAAGGCTGATTTATAGACCCCCCAGGATCAGTCCCAAATGATAACCCTACTCCCTTTATAGTGCACTACTGTTGACCAGGTCACAGGTCAACAGTAGTGCACCGTTGAGAGAATAGGGTGCCATTTGTGAGGCACCCCCAATCATCTGTTTGGAGTACTGCTTAGTGCTTACTCTGCCAAGCTGCTTTTGGAGAGGTATGAATGAAGGCTAGTTGACTGAATATGATGTTGATTGCGACGGCCGCACCACGAACTGCACAGTAAAAACCACCGCCTAACAAAAATCCATATAATGTATGCACGTTAACACTGTCTTTGCATTATACACATGGGGATACCCATCCATAACTGCACAATTACAGTCTTGACATTTGTTATTATCGTTTCTCTATGTCTACGCATCATAGTTTATAATCATCTGTTATAATTTAACTAATATCTGTATCTACAAACAGTCGAAGTTCTAGGTAACGTCTTCTGTTTACCTCTGTGGTTCTGCAATTTCCAGCTCCCATGCCTGCAGCATGAAAGCCAGCTGTGTTCTGGTAAAGGAGGTCCGACTGGAATTCAGTTGTTAAAGTATGGTTCCGGAGGGTGTTGGAAGGTGCCACCACTCTGTTCACTATATGGCGGAAACACCTTTTCCTTCACGGGTTGAAAATAAATATGTATTTCAATTCTGATCAGTATCCTGAAACGTATCATGATCATGTGTATTGAAAATGAATGTTTTGCAAAACTCCTCTTCTAACTGAGGAAGAAACTGGCCACTCCCCTTATACATTTGAGTCAGTTATTTTATTAAAGTTGAAGCTTGAGGACAGTTAAAAAAATAAAAAAGTATCTATTCAGTTTATATTTTAACACACTTTTTGGTTTCTCTTCTACTGCCATAATTTGTATTTTTAGCAAATTGGAGGAAGATTTGCACCCTATCTGTGTGTCTCTCATTGCCAACTTGGTGACTAAATATGATGGTGAAGTGGATATTGAAGTATGTGGGTTGAATAAAATTGCAGTCTGTTGTGAACATGGCTTTGTGCTTGTCCTCAGCCAGTATCTGGGTGCTGGGCTTCAGTCCATACCTACTGAGACAGAAGCAATGTTAAAACAATAGAACTGATTTGTAAACACGCGACTAAATAAAAAAACGTAATGATCAGCTTAATCTAAGGCTTAGTCCCAAACGGCGTCCCCAAACCGCATCCCCAAACGGCATCCCCAAACGGCACCCATGGTGGAGAAATTACAAGATTATATTATAATGCTGTTATTGTATCAAATGGTTGTTTTATGCAACAGAATAGAGGGTTCTTAGAACACTTTCATTCTACTGAGCATAGGCCTCTGGGAGATTTAACACTGACAGAAGATTTACGATGTCTTTGGGTGATAAACCTAACGAGACAGCATTCCATAGCATGAGTTCATGTTTCTGTACTGGGGTACCAGTTGGTGATGGCTCCAGAACGGAGTTGGGGGGCCAGACCCTGGTTTCTGCACAATGAGAACAGTCTTTACAACAGATACTGTCTGCTTCGAATTATTAGTATCTTTCATTTGAATCCTAACCTTGTGACCCATTCCATACATTGTGATTTGTCATAAACATCCAGGAGGATGGACTTTGCTATAAAACGCTGGGGCTTAGTCCTGCTGGTTGGGCTCTCAACAAATCACCTAGGGGGGCTGGTTTACAAGTTCCATTATTGCAGTAATTAAATAATAAAGTTTACTTGTTTTGAGGATATGTAAAAGTCTTTACTTCCATGACACACCCCAAATGGCACCTCAAACGGGCCCTGGTCTAAAGTGATGCACTACACAGGGAGCCATGTGGGACAGAGCCTAAATGATTATGTTCAAACTGACTTGTGGAGGAAGTCGTTGTCCAGCTGAGATGTTGAGCAAAAGGGGTTGACCATCCCAAACAGAGCATTTCACTGTGGAGAGAAAAGCAGAAAATCATGGCTCAGACATCCTTTTCAATCCACTCCAGTTGTCCTCATCCCCATGCCTGGTGTGAAAAAGAGTAAATAAAATATACCACGGCTAAGGGCTGTTCTTATGCACGACGCAAAGCGGAGTGCCTGGATACAGCCCTTAGCCGTGGTATATTGGCCATATACCACACACCTCTGACATAATTAGAGCAGTAAAAATAAATGTTTAGTCATACCCGTGGTCTGATATACCACGGCTGTCAGTCAATCAGCATTCAGGGCTCGAACCCCCCAGTTTATAATGCATTTTATTTGTTTTATTTGTTACCAGTCAGACAAAGTAAATCAAAGACCTGCCAAGTGTGGCTGTGTAATAGTCCCCATGTTTTTGTGGTTGCTCGGTTACCGGCAGAGATAATTTGTGGTTGACCTATGCTCCTCACAAAGTGAAAGGGTTTAATGTCAAGTCAAGTCTGTCATCTGAGACGTTTCTCTGTGAGCCAAACGTGGCATCCATCCACAGTAAACACTACGCAGAGGCACAAATATGCATCTCACGCTCAAATAATTCTAATTAAACTAAACCATATCTTCTGTGAACTGTCAACAGTCTTGATCTCCAGATAAGAGGAGAAGAGGGTAGGAGTGCTGATATAGGATCATTTGTGCCTTTTTAGATCAGAATGAATCAGATTACATGGACAGGGAGGACCTGATCCTAGATCAGCACTTGTGGAGTTCAATTGTCACCTATAACAGCTGAAGGCCGTTACATGTCAAGATAATGTTATCCATTCATGCATCCACACAAAGAACAAACCTGAAATGCAGGCCAGTGAACCTTTCATAACGCATTTTAACACCATATGGTAATGGTCTATAGGCAGTGAGTGTGAATGTACATTTATTTATTTAAATCACAGACTTTGAAAGATTGTGTTACCTTTGACAAAGTTTTATAGCTTTGACTGGTTATGGTCACAGTCCGCTCTTATGACAGGACAACAACTGACCCTCAAGTCCCTCAGTGTCTCTTCCAAGTCATTCCCTAAAAACAAGTCCATAGGGTAAAGCCATTTCCTTTTGGTTCTAACCATTCTCACTGGAATGACATTCCAAAATGTGCCACAGAATATACAAGAATGAGTATTTCCTTCACAGTAATATAATGACCTTATTTTGCAGTAGTCATCGTGTCAGTTTAGGTTGATTCCGGCTTTAGCCAGACAAACTCGTGAAGCTCCTACTCCATTTTAATCAGCAGTATATAAACTGTGGTAGCAGCGTGTTTTGATGTTTTTATGCATATATTTTCACTGAAACTGGGACCTCCTTTACTACTGTTTTCCAAAACTGATTGGCTCGAACTGCAGTGGACTGGGCAAGGACTTTTTTTCCCCCCCGAGGTATGTGGTTGGCTGCACACACCTTACTAAGCATGTTTACATATATAAACAAATGCACGAGACCTCGTAGATATCGATCAAAAAGACTCAGCCTTGCCTTACTTGATACTGCAGATTCTGAATAATCGGCGATGTGCAATGTGTCGTGTCCATTTTTTGTTGTCAGGGAAGCTTGGACCATCATGGCCACCATTTAGACATTATGGTGCTCTCGGATCAAAAAGAATATTGATGCAGAAGCATTCATAATGTGTGCAATCATAGTGCGTGTCTGAACAATACATTTCGCTAATCAATACTTATTGCTAATAGAGTTTCACATGGAAATTCTTACCCTTCTTGCTAGCTGCCCACCCATCTCTGTGCAAGCCATAATTTAGCTGCGTTTTATATACACATCTGAGGACTGACTTTCCAGATATAACGTTAGCTGGTTACACACTTACCTGAGTGCTGTAGATCTGTCACTCAGCCTTTCTCCACGTCGGGTTCCTCAACCCGAACTCATCTTCTCTGCAGCCACACGGACTCCAGACTGGACAGGAGTAGATAAACTACCGTTTTATTGGACAAAAATCGAATTAAGAACATTTGTACATGTGCACCAATAATTAGCATTTTCCTCACTTAACATCCCAAGGGAAACACTGGTCCTACCCTGTCATAATAAACCACAGTATATTTGTCCCACTGGTATTCAATTTAATATGCATTGCGGAATTATAGGCCTACTGTCGTATGGTTCCTAACATGCTTGTACTTGGCACATCTGGAACATCTGCACTTGATAATGTTGTAAATTACAATTTCAAGATCTTTTAATTAATTTACATGGCAGAATACAATTGATCTCTGAATCTCTGCGTAACGAATAAAAAAAACTAAAGAATACATGCATGATAGTGTCGGTTGTTAGAAGTTGGCTGGCTGATTATCTTTATTATCTTGTGTATCGTTCTGTTCTTGCTCTGACAGGCCTGAGTTTGTGTGAATGGCGTGTTTCCCTGTCAGAGGTTATAATTAAGCAATAAGGCACGAGGGGGTGTGGTATATGGCCAATATACCACGGCTAAGGGCTGTTCTTATGCACGACACAATGCGGAGTGCCTGGACATTGGCAATATACCACAAACCCCGAGGTGCCTTATTGCTATTAAAAACTGCTTACCAATGTAATTAGAGCAGTAAAAATAAATGTTTTGTCATACCCGTGGTATAGGGTCTGATATACCATGGCTTTCAGCCAATCAGAATTCAGGGCTCAGTCCACCCAGTTCATAATGATTGATTGGTAGTGGTAGGAAGTTCAAGTTGTAAGACTGGAGCAGATGGGAGTAGCGTGAGGTGGCCCCTAGACATTGATCTTGGGTCAGTTTTGCATTCTCCTCACTAATGGTCAAGTTTAGTATTGGGAGAGTGGGATCTGATCCTACATCTGTACCTAAGGGAAACTTCACCACGGAGCATGGAGATGATTGGCAAACTGGAGGCACAGTTGGGTTCTTCTCTCAAATAAAATCAAACGTTATTGGTCTCATACACATTTAGCACATGTTCTTGCAGGTGTAGTGAAATGCTTGTGTTCTTAGCTCCAACAGTGCAGTAGTATCAAACAATTCACACAAATCTAAAAGTAAAAAAATGGAATTAAGAAATATATAAACATTAGGGCGAGCAATGTCGGGGTGGCATTGATTAAAATACAGTAGAATAGAAAACAGTATACACATATGAAATTAGTAAAACAGCGTGTAAACATTATTAAAGTGACCATTGATTCCATGTCTATGTACACAGGCAAGAAGCCTCTAAAGGTGCAGAGTTGAGCAACCACGTCAATTAGCTGTTGAGAGTGCCGCGTGTTACACCTCTCACCACTGGGTTATAACAAGTACTGTGTTCTAAACCTCTCACTACTGGGTTACAACAAGTACTGTGTTCTAAACCTCTCACTACTGGGTTACAACAAGTACTGTGTTCTAAACCTCTCACTACTGGGTTACAACAAGTACTGTGTTCTAAACCTCTCACTACTGGGTTACAACAAGTACTGTGTTCTAAACCTCTCACTACTGGGTTACAACAAGTACTGTGTTATAAACCGGTCACTGGTGTGTTATGAGGATTTGCAGTTGGGAGTCTTATTAAATGCTATATTACAAAATAATGTGAACAATACCAAGAAGCAGGACTTGCCTTTTATATAATTTGAAGGCTCCCGAGTGGCGCAGTGGTCTAAGGCTAGAGGCGCCACTACAGACCCTGGTTCTATCCCGGGCTGTATCACAACGGGCAGTGATCAGGAGTCACATAGGGCGGCGCACAATTGGCCCAGCGTCGTCCCGGTTAGGGGAGGGTTTGGCCGGGGTAGGCAATCACCGTAAAATAAGAATTTGTTCTTAACTGACTTGCCTAGTTAAATAAAAGGTTAAATAAATAAAATAACATTTCATTTAAAAATTATTTAAAAATCATAGAAACTGAATGAAACATGATCCTTCCCTTGACGCTGTACCCATCTTATGAATATCACAAAAATGTTTCTGAACCTAAAGGATGACACCTGGAATAGAGTTTACTACAAAGTAGATACAAAACATAATTCCCTGTAAATGAAAAAAACGAAACATTTTATTGCAATCAGTCTCTTTATTACAGGGAACATCAGATGGTTTTGTAGGGTCTCAATATCGTACACATTTAAACTGCGCTGGGATTATTCAGGCACAAAAGAATACATTTCAAAACTTCAACCGTTTTGTACCAGCTGTGTAAGGTTTAGTGTAGCTTGAAGATCGGAGAGGAAGAGAAGGCTAATATCTCATCGCCAGTTTCATGTGACGTATTAAACTTAAACACATTGGTGGTCTCCCGGATTAAACCTAGTCCTAGAGACAATACAAAAAAACAAAAACACTAGATTTTTTGTCCAGTACTAGATTTAATCTGTTACCTCTATCCCCCAGACACAGAATCTTCAAAGCATTCGATGTATCATTCATTAATCTTTCACCACATTAGGTCAAGACACAGTTTAAACATTACAGTATAGCTGGCCTCTAGTAAGGCTAAAACGTGGAGATTGGCTTTCTATAGTTCCACTGAGAAGTACAAAGTATAGAGCACCAGACCTAAGCCAGACCTAAGGCCTACATGTAATCTCAATGCAACAATGTGAGAAAAAAAAAATCAAGCCAGAAACTAAAAGAGCTGAATGTCAGTATCTTAACATAATATTTGTGGAAGTTATAAGTTAATAAGACATTCTCTACCCAATGTGTCTGAAGAGCTAGTCATTATGTTTTCCAATATTGCAGATATAATAAACCCCAAGACAGAAAAAGTTAATGGTGGAACAAACTTAGCATGAGTGCCAACTCCCTGTCACTCATTGTCATGGCACTATGGAGTAGATGCAAAGACCACAAACAGATATGGGACCAGGCTAGAATAAACTCTTTGGCAGTACTGACAAACAAAAAAATATATAAAAAAATACATTGCTACAAAAACCATCAGACCATTTAATAAAAATGTAGAACAAGGAACAGTGTTAATTTTTTAGTTTCTATAACATAGTGTAAACAGACATAATACCACTAAATAGTCTATATTTGTGTGTAGAGCGAAGCATTATGACATACTTGAACTCACTCCCATTGAGTTGGATCACATGTGCTTTGTCCTAGCAAAGGTGAACGACTACACATTGCAGATAGTGAAATAAAGAACCAGTATAAAGATATAAAAAGGCCTTCCAAGAAAAATCGTAATAATATTCTAATTTTAACTTCGAGGTCTTTCTGGTCACCATTGGGTTACCGTATGTTTAACGGAGACTGGTAATCGTACTCCATTAACCTTACTGGATACGAAAAGAAACCTCTAATCCAAAAATATATACCTGGGATTTCTTATAAGATCTTAAAACATAAAAAAATGTTTTTTTTACATACAATTACAAAAAAGAAAAAAAAAATACAAGTAAGAATCATTCTGAACCATGTTATAGTTGCATTGGATAGTCCCCTACTTTATATTTTAACAAAACTGTCACCGTTTACAGGCAAGTATGGGATTGACATCGACTGATAAATAGTGTATTCAGTATTCATTTTTACCCTAACTAGGCAGGCTTATTAAAAGTGGCTGTTTTCATTAATTGTAACTTGGAATTAGTATGCATGTGTTCGTCAAATCTATAGCTCAGACGGTCTGGCTATTTTCTTCTTCTGACCAGGCTGGGCTTTGGGCAGAGGAACAGAATAACTATGTGTTCCCAAAGGCACCCTATTCCCCATACAGTATACTGCACCACCTTTAACCAGAGACATACGGGGTCCTGGTCGAAAGTATTGCACTACATAGGGAATAGAGTGTCATTGGGGACCGCAAATTAACAAACAGTTGGCCCGTCTCTTCTTACTGGTACCAGGGGGTCTTTCGGATCCAGTGCAGGGTGAAACCGGCATCCGTCCGGATCTTGATGGAGGCAGCCTCGGCCTCTCTAACCGTCTCCTTCACAGACTGCATCAGGTTCTGGGCATTGTGAACCAACATCTCTGTGGCCTGGGAGAGGGGGAAGGAAAATGGTCAAATTGATCATTAAGTTAATCTTGTGTAAAACTGTACTACACTAGTAACATTACTGCTAATTACTACTCTAGCAATTGATTTTCAAGTTGAGTTTTTCCCACGTTACTAAACAAGTGCAATAGGGACTGTTCCTTATTCCACTTGTATAATAACAGGAACCACTCAACCTCATTACGATGTAATTACAAAGCAGAATGATGAGTTTAATCCAGTGATGTCCAGTGTACTGACCTGCTCGGACTCCTCCTCGCTGATGTTGGTACGACCCAACATGGTGGCCTTGACTGTGGAGAGGATCTTCAGCTGTGTGCTGATGGTAGGGATGCGCTCACACACCTGGAACACGGAGAAGATGAGCCAAGTTCAAGTTGATTTAAAGTGCATTTTACACAGGTCTCAACAAGATAAATTATCAGTCAGAGACATGAAGATCAAAACACAGAAAACTGTGTAATTTAATTCAAATGATCTACCCTAATTCAAATCACGAGGACATGCAGGAAATTCGATGATCTCATTCTAGCTTTAATCCTACCACTCCTACAGGAATATAACTTTGTCCTTTGTGTAGTCTCTGAACATGCCAGAGCAGCAGCTGCTGCACAAGAAAACCCTGAAGAAAGCATAGTCTGAAAATGTTTCTAGCTGTCGTCAAATCCTTGCTTCCTCCCTCCTTGCTTGCTTGCTCAATTCTTCTCAAACTGCATCGGAGGAGAGGATCCTTAGGTCCCTCCCTTGGACCTCCTCTTCCAATGAGCTTTGAGAGGAATTGAGGAAACAAGGAGGAATTTGGCAGAGGATTGGACCAGATAAAACCACATGTATTGCATCGGAGCCATCCTAGTTGTATTTTTTTACGAAGACATGACCAGGGATCAGCCAGTCAGCTGACCTGGAGCAGATTGGTCCGGATGCGTTTGTCTGTGCACTGCTTGGCCACCTCCTTGGCCAACTTTGTGACCTCGTCTGAGGCTTTTGCGATGTCTTTGGCACACTGAATGAGGGCACGCTTATTCCCACCGGCACCGCGCACCAGACGGGACATCTCAGCCATGAGCAGGGCCATTCTCTTGGCTGCACCGATGATGTCGTTACCCTGAAAGAGATCACAAACAAGCGGAGCATAAAATCGGACGTCTGACAACACAGTTGTCACACTTCCTTGATGGCACCGAATAATGGCAACTCTGAGCTGCTCTACTGTTGCTTTCTGGTCGCAGAGAAATTCCAATGTTCTGTATTGGCAATAAACTTGATGTTAAACCTGAACGTGTAAGTGAATGTGCTTGTATCTCACCTTGCTGGACCACTTGCGGGCCTCCTCGTGGAGCTGTCTGGCGGCCATCATCATGGGCTCGCTCACCATCTCTCCCACCTCTTGCTCTGGGAAGTCCTCGTCCTTCTCCTCTGGGGGAGGAGGTCTGGGGGGAGGAACCTCACCCTCGGGGAGAGGTGGTTTTGGTGGGGCGGGCTCGTCGCTGACCTGGTGTGGTGCATTCAGAGCGGTGAAACGTTACGAATGTTGCAGACTGAAGTGCTAATTCTACATTTCTGTTCTAAAAACTATATACTAAATATATCCGAACGTTCTGAAACCACATTGTTACCCCACTGAACAAAACCCTGGTGTTCACAGTCTAGGACTGGAACGCTTTTTGTGACAACTGTTGATGTGAAAAAAAGATTTATAAATTAATTTGATTAATTGACTTACGTGCAGCTGGTCCAGATCAGGAGGTGGTGGGGGGAAGTCTGGTTCCTGTGGCTGGAACGCATCTCTCACCTTGGCAACGGCCCCCAGGATCCTATGGCCTGAATCCAGGAAGCCCTTCTGCAGACCTGGACACCACAGAGGAAGAATCAGATAGTTAGTTAGGCCTTATAAACAGACCTGGACACCAGAGGAAGAATCAGATAGTTAGGCCTTATAAACAGGAGACTAGACAAAGGCCACCTAAAGCTGATGGTGTGGCGGCAGTAAAACATTCACAGACCCCTAAACCATAACAGCATTGACTGAACCTTAACTTTGAACTATCAAAGATTCAGAAATTGACAGAATGAGGCTTCATATTTTGTATTGCGTCATGTTAGATAGCTATAGATGGATAGCTATTACAGCAGAGTATACAGTATAACGATCAAACATATCCTAAACGTAGGGAAACTGCCTTGGAACGTACTTGGATCGGTGATGTTCCCAGCCACAGCCTTGGCATCCATGACCATGGGAGATATTGTCCGGCTCAGCTCATCAGACGCAGCCTTCACTATCTCCCTGAATCTAGGATCCTCAGAGTTCTCCACCTGTGGATACAATTCTATTAATGTTTCTCTTTTTTAATCATGTTCATGTTCTCTGCAATTCAGTTGTCACTATTGTAAACTGCTAAATTGCACCATCGTGGCACATGTGTCTGTGTGCTTCTGCCTCTGCATTCCTTGCTCTTTGAGGTTTTAGGCTGGCTATCTGTAAAGCACTTTGTGACAACTGCTGATGTAAAAAGGGCTTCATAAAATACATGTGATTGATTGAAATGATTGATTGTATGTGTAAATAAAACATATCTATACCTCCCGTTTGGCCACCAGGAGGATCCGATTGGCCCGACGGGCGATGCTGGTGGCCCCTACCACTAACATCTGGGGCTGGTGGTTAGCCATGGCCGCGCGGCATTTCTCCAGGTCTTTCTTAATGGCCTCCTCAGAGGCATCCAACAGAGACTTGGTGTCTATAGCCTCGTCCACCAAACCTAGAGACAGAGGAGACATTCATTCTTAGTGCTCTTAGAACACATGTACATTTTCACACAACACCCACTTTATTGTGATCAACAACAAAATGATAGAGGAGATGGTCTGGCACTACCTGTCATTTTCTCCACGTTGTCAATCCACTGGTTCTTCATGGTCTCAAAGTGCTCCAATGCAGCCTGGTTGCCTGGGTTTCTCAGCATGATACGAGCAGCAGAGACCACCTAGAACAGAAAGTTCCCATCAGTTGGGGACATCATTCCGTCATCCTCCTGACCAATTGACACTTTGGGATACACACTCACACACACTCACCTGTGGTGTAATATCTCTTGTAGATTTGACGGCAGCTTGGATCCCCTCCACAGTGCTCTTGTTAGCTGTTCCTACAGCGGCAGCCTTTTCTGCTGTGGCAGCCAGCTTGTTGGCATGGTTCTCAAAGTTGGCCGCCCTCTCATCAAACACCTAATTTAACAGTTACATATCACTAGATGATGAAACTTAAAAAGGGATACTTTGGGATTATCTACTTCCCCAGAGTAGCATGCTAGTAGATATCCATAGACTTCAAGTCACTGAGCTAATGCTATTTAGCTTTGGCACGCGAAACTACCTCTTAACATACTGGACACAGAGACATGAAAATTGTATCCACAATATCCTCTGCCTCTGGGGAAGTAGATAAATGGCCAAAATATCCATTTAATATAATATAGTACACTGTATGAAACTTGGCCGACACAGTGACTTACAGTGACCAATTATGTAGATGGTTATCGTACATGATTACTTACAAATATAAATATTACGGATTGACAAGTACCACATAAATGATTGGAAAATAATCAATGAGTGATCCGTATGTCATTTTTTTGCTTAGTGTATGATCTGAATCTGCCAAATAAGTCAGGATAGTGAACGCCAGAGACATATATAGAGCCACCTTTTATCCCAGAATATAATCCCATTCTATTACGTAATATATAGGTCTATATATCGCTCTGCTCGTAGGTAGAAGTTAACGAATGTGCAATGATGGAGGCAGGGAGACAGACAGAGAGATAGACAGAGAGGGAGTGAGAAAGGAAGGGAGGGAGGGAGAAATCACCCACCTGGTCCCTGTTCGGGGCATTGGGTGGGGCGGTGGAGGCCACAGCCAGCAGTTTGATGGGAGTGGTCGTGTCGCTGAAGATGTCTGACACCTCCTGAGTCATCGCCTCCTGCATCGTTCCTTTGAGGTTCTGAGAAGACACACACACACACACACACACACACACACACACACACGTTAGTTAGCAAGATACCAGCTTTAGAAATATTACATGTTAACGATTAACTCTTATGTCTCTTTTGACAAGAGGCTTAAATAGCTTCTCAGATCAATGGAAATATTGGATTGGAACTGGTGCAGTTCTACAGTTACTGTTCAACAATTGATTTTAAAGTGGCTGTCTCACTTAATGAATAACTCTTAAAACACATTTTATTGGGCTACTTTAAGGTATCATAGTTATAGTGGCTTGAGTGCATTAGACTGGAGCTGTTGTCTCCAGCCAGCAGGGGTAGCACTTCACCATGCCGGTGTCAGAGTGAGCTCCAGTCAGAGTTGGATGACTATTACATTTCTTTATTTCACCTTTATTTCACCTTTATTTCAACTAGGCAAGTCAGTTAAGAACAAATTCTTATTTACAATGACGGAATACCCCGGGCAAACCTGGACAACGCTGGGCCAATTGTGCGCGCCCTATGGGAACTCCCAATCACGGCCGGATGTGGTACCGCCTGGACTAGTGTGGATAATGGCTTGGAAGCGACTGTAGGTGAGAGTGAATGTGAACAGTCTTACTTTTAGGCCCTCCTGGAGCTGTTGAGCCACGGCACGCGCCTGTGGGGACTCCCCATCGCCTCTGGCAGCCAGGTCGGCTAGCTGGGCCATCAGCTGTTCCACCTGCTCACACTTCCCTACCAGCTCCTGTCTGTAAGGACCTGGCAGAGCATTAGCCAGACGACGGCCCTCCGCCACCAGCCCCCGGATAGCTGCCTGGCCTGGGGAGAGACAGAGACAGTCAGACACTCGCAGGTGCAGAAAACACACACACACACAGAGTAGACACACAGACATACACATCAGCGCACAGCCAACAAAGCTTTGGATCACAGATGGGTTTTTACCGATTTGGGCCAGAGGGTTAGGAGTAGTAGGACCATCCACACATCCTTCATTCTATATCGTTGTGTGTTATTCTATATCGTTGTGTGTCATTCTATATCGTCGTGTGTCATTCTATATCGTCGTGTGTCATTCTATATCGTCGTGTGTCATTCTATATCGTCGTGTGTCATTCTATATCGTCGTGTGTCATTCTATATCGTCGTGTGTCATTCTATATCGTCGTGTGTCATTCTATATCGTCGTGTGTTATTCTATATCGTCGTGTGTTATTCTATATCGTCGTATGTTATTCTATATCGTTGTATGTTATTCTATTTTATAAACTGGGTGGTTTGAGCCCTGAATGCTGATTGGCTGAAATACATGGTATATCAGACCGTATACCACGGGTATGACAAAACATGTATTTTTACTGATCTAATTACGTTGGTAACCAGTTTATAATAGCAATAAGGCACCTCGTTGCGTCGTGCCTAACAGCCCTTAGCCGTGATATATTGGCCATATACCACACCCCCTCGGGCCTTATTGCTTAATTGTTGTATGTTATTCTATATAGTTCTGATTATGCTCCAGTAGGCCATGTAATACAGCCCAGAGTCTGAGTGTTAACAACAGATGAGAGAATATCCAGGCTTCTGAGCCAACAAGCCAAAGAGATAATGAGGTTGGGAGAGAGCAGAGGGATGTAGCGCACAGAGAAGAACACAGCAGACGTACACAGAGTCTGGACTGATGTTCACTGTGGAGGGAGAGAGAAAGGGAGAGAGAGATGCAGGAAGAAGGGCTAAGAGAGAGTGAGAACAAGAGAGAGGGAGAGAGAGAGCGAGAGAAGCAGGAAGAAGGGCTAAGAGAGAGAGAGAAGAAAGCAAGAGGGAGGGAGTTAAAGAAAGAGATAAATGGAAGGAAGGAGAGAGAGACCAGGCCATTCAGACTCACCCACTCCCCCGTCATCGATGGTAGGGTTCTCCATCCAGCTCTGGGCCTGCTCTATCTTCCCCTCCAGGTGGACTGCAGCCTTGGCAGGCCTGCTGTTGGCTACAGCCTTGCTGGTCTTAGACTGCAGGTTCTGTAGGGCTGTGGCTATCTGCTTCGCCAATGCCCTGGCCTCCGGAGTATCTCCTTTACCCCTGTGAATGGGAGACAATGACGTACTGGAAATGAAATGTCCATAGTCTCTCTCCAAAGCATGATAGGTAGTTATTCTAGGGAAAGCTAGAATAACATTGGAAAGAGAATGCTGCATGTAGGTGTTGATTAAGATTTATGGACTACTGATAACATTCACCTAACCTCTAAGGCAGTGGCATTCAAAGTCGGGGTCGCGACCCCACTAAGGAGTAACTGCAAAATTAACAATAATAATAACAATAAGAAGAAGAACAAAAAATTAAGATTACAGATTATTGTATGGGACAATATACAAACGTTTTTGAGAAAGATAATTAGAAAAATAAAGTTGTATTGAGTAAATGTATTCATTAGTTTCTTTAAAAATATATATCTGAATTGAAGGTTGCTTGTTGATCTAAAATGTACAGATTTTAAGGTTGTGTCATTAGATTTGCGGTCCCCGCTGAAAAAGCTTCAATGCCACTGCTCTAAGGAACTACATGGCCGACGGATAGCAGACAGTAAGCACAATATTGGCCCAAGGACCCAACCCTGCGGAACTCAATATTTAACCTTGGGGGTGTTTTCAACATTCTTCATTACACATTAAGATATTGACTCAGAGACAGACCAAGCACAGCTCAGGTAATACCTCCCATCCTTTTTAAGCTTTATCGTCGTACAGTTGTCTAAAGTGCCAGGGGTGTTGTCAGTTGTAATCTTGTACCCATTAGTTTGAACTCCACTCTTAGATCTGCTATTGTTAGCTCAAAAGAGAAGCCCACTGTGGTCTGCTCACCCAGTGCTTTTAGTTCAAATGTGAATTTCATACATTTTAATACCACCCCTCGGTTTTCAAATCACAGAGGGCTTGGCCTGTTGCACAATAGCAACCACAGCCCATGTAAGTCAGTTTATCATTCCATCATTGGTTACTGTGAGAGTTACTCATATTGACATTGGTTGCCGCCACAGGGGTGCTAACCTTGGAAAAGTAATTCCAATTTCTACTCCTGCCTCTTTTACTAATAGGGATAGACCAAATGGTGCAGTTCTATGCAGTCTTATGGCCATGCCGACTATATCAACCATCAGACAGGTCCTACAACCGCCTATTGAACATAGCGTGTTGAAGTTTCTATCTGACTTTAAAAATCGTAAAGGACTTGGATTGATGCATCTGAATATTAGGAACTTACTTCCTAAACTGGATTACATCAAGATCTGGGCTATGCAGACGAATCCAGACATTCTGGTATTGACTGAAACTTGGATCTCTGGGGACATTCTGGACTCTAATAATATTGAGGATTATAATGTGTTCAGAGCTGACAGACAGGGTAGAGGTGGTGGAGTGGCCATTTTTATAAAAAAAATAAAAAATATATATTTGTCTCTTAGCTGAAATCCATTTCCCAGCTACAATCTAAGCCTTTGTCTGGGGGGAAATGTATTTATAACTGTTATAAGGGCACTCGATGAGTTAACTAGTTTGTGGTCTTCTTTTACAAAATCTGAAGTTACTATCCTGGGTGACCTAAATTATGATTGGGAAATGCAGGCGTCAGACAATCTAAAAGACATGATGATGTAATGATCTAAGCCAAACCCAGATGGTGACTATGTCTACACGTCCCAACACTAAAGATCCTTCAAAGTCTACACTGATTGATCTTATTCTAACGAATACAACAGAGATATGTTTCTACTGGTGTCTTCGCCTAAGCCGTTAGTGACCGTTACCCAGATGTTTGTGTTAAGAGATTTTAGAATACAAAAATCGAATCACAAAGAGGAACTTTAAAAACTTCAGTGAACATGCTTTTTTTTTTACATGATCGTTGTTTTAGTGATCCTGATTGTATGTCAGCCAATCCCTGAGCCTGATTTAGCTTTGAGCCTCTTTGTAGATGTCTTCTATACTATTGTGGGTAATCATGCTCCCTTTATAAAATGGAGGGTTAAAGGTAGATCTAATACCTGGTACACTCTGGAATTATCAGAAGTTATTCATAAAAGAGATGATGCTTGGGTCAAGGCCAGGAACACAGGCTTAGGCCCGGACTGGCAAGCTTTTAAGCAACTGAAGAAACGTTGTGTAAGACAAATCAGAAAGACTACATCTGATTATTATGAAACCGCTCTTTCGGATTGTAAAGGGAACCCGGCTCAATTCAGGAAATCTGTCAAATTCTTACAAAGGGTTCTACTTCCTCCTCTGTACAACAACAAATTAATTCAGACACTGGCCGCATTACAATAAAAAAAATCCTTCCAAGGGTATTCACAATGGTATTGGGCTGGATGCTGGTAGGGAAACTTGCTGAATGATCAGAGAATTGATAGTCAAAGATTTTTTTAAAGCTATTTACAGAAAAATAAGTCCTGGATGCTTTGCTAGGGTGGTGAGTATGGCCGATCCCCGGTGCCAAGCTCCCTGCCACCCAGGACCTCTATACCAGGCGGTTTCAGAGGAAGGCCCCAAAAATTGTCCATAAAGCGAGGTCCATACAGAAATGGTTTGTCGAGATCGGTGTGGAAAAACTTGACTGGCCTGCACAGAGCCCTGATCTCAACCCCATTTAACACATTTTGGATTAATTGGAATGCCGACTGCAAGCCAGGCCTAATCGCCCAACATCAGTGACAGATCTCACTAATTCTCTTGTGGCTGAATGGAAGCAAGTACCCACAGCAATGTTCCAACATCTAGTGGAAAGCTTTCCCTGAAGTGTGGAGGCTGTTATAGCAGCAAAGGGGGACCAACTCCATATTAATGCTCATGATTTTGGAATGAGATGCTCGACGAGCAGGTATCCACATACTTTTGGTAATGTAGTGTAGCTACCTCAATTACCTTGTACCCTTGCACATCGACTCAGTACTGGTACTCCCTGTATATAGCCATGTTATTTTTACTTGTTATTCACTGTGTATTTATTCCACGTGTCACTTTTTCTATTTTAAATTTTTACCTGTAACTTTGCATTGTTGGAAAAGGACCTGTAAGTATGCATTTCACTGTTAGTCTACACCTGTTGTTTACGAAGCATGTGACAAATACAATTGTATTTTATAGGGTATATAAAATGGATTACTTACTGTCTCCGGAGCTCCGAAAGCTTGGCGGTGAGAGCAGCCATCTCTCCGATGGACCTCAGGATGTCATCTCTCTCCTTGGGGTCTTCACACATGTCAGCGATCTTCTTGGCCTCAGACAGGAGGGCTCTAATGTTTTCCTCTCCCTCGGGACCACCGTTGGGGTCTGCCAGCCAGTTCTGCATGGACACAGGGTTAGGGGTCAACATAACACAACAGGCTCAAGACCATGGAACAGAAATGCCTGCTGTTCAATGCTTTGGTGTGCTATCCTCTGGGATTTGTATATTTTTTCATTGAGCAGTTTTTACCCCTCCAAAAAAATCTATCAAATCAAGAGAGTCTACCTGAGCAGCGTCAATCCTCTTGGCGATGACCTGTTTGGAGTTGGTCATGGCCTCCAGTTTCCGGCCTGCATTCTCCACTTTTCCTGTGAGAACATCCAGGCCCTGGGAGACCTGCTGGGCCTTCTGCTTGGCTGCAGGAGATGCCCCCTGACCCCTGGAGATAGACAGAGAGTAAGACAACACAGAACATAAGATGGTAAAATTCTTAACTTTCCGGAGGTTCAAAGGTTTTTCAGGAATCACAGCATGGTTGGAATCCCTGCTTATTCCCTACCGAACCCCTGCTTATTCCCTACCGAATCCCTGCTTTTTCCCTATCGAATCCCTGCATATTGCCTGCATATTCCCTGCTGAATCCCTGTTTATTGCCTGCTTATTCCCTACCGAATCCCTGTTTATTGCCTGCATATTCCCAGTTTATTGCCTGCTTATTCCCAGTTTATTGCCTGCTTATTCTGTTTATTGCCTGCTTATTCCCAGTTTATTGCCTGCTTATTCCCAGTTTATTGCCTGCTTATTCCCAGTTTATTGCCTGCTTATTCCCAGTTTATTGCCTGCTTATTCCCTGTTTATTGCCTGCTTATTCTGTTTATTGCCTGCTTATTCTGTTTATTGCCTGCTTATTCTGTTTATTGCCTGCTTATTCCCTACCGAATCCCTGTTTATTGCCCATTAAAATAACACCAAATTGATCAGAAATACAGTGTAGACATTGTTAATGTTGTGAATGACTATTGAAGCTGGAAACGGCAGATTTTTTATGGAATATCTACATAGGGGTACAGAGGCCCATTATCAGCAACCACCACCAAAACTGGCCTTCTTTAGACTAGTTGAGTATCTGGAGCATCAGCATTTGTGGGTTTGATTACGGTCTCAAAATGGCCAGAAACAAAGACCTTTCTTCTGAAACTCGTCAGTCTATTCTTGTTCTGAGAAATGAAGGCTATTCCATGCAAGAAATTGCCAAGAAACTGAAGATCTCTTACAACGCTGTGTACTACTCCCTTCACATAACAGCGCAAACTGGCTCTACTCAGAATAGAAAGAGGAGTGGGAGGCCCTAGTACACAACTGAGCAAGAGGACAAGTACATTCGAGTATCTAGTTTGAGAAACAGACGCCTCACAAGTCCTCAACTGGCAGCTTCATTAAATAGTACCAGCAAAACACCAGTCTCAACGTCAACAGTGAAGAGGCAACTCCGGGATGCTGGCCTTCTAGGCAGAGTTCCTCTGTCCAGTGTCTGTGTTCTTAATCTGCCCATTTTAATCTTTTCTTTTTATTGGCCAATCTGAGATATGGCTTTTTCTTTGCAACTCTGCCTAGAAGGCCAGCATCCCAGAATCAAACTTTTGAACAGTAGTGTAGATTCCCATTCTATAGATTCTATTCCCATTCTATAGATTATATTCCCATTCTATAGATGCTATTCCTATTCTACATATTATATAGATTCTATTCCCATTCTATAGATTCTATTCCCATTCTATATATTATATAGATTCTATTCTATATATTATATAGATTTGATTCTATTCCCATTCTATAGATTGTATTCCCATTCTATATATGGTCATACAGTAATACTGTACCAATGTTCTTAACACATACAAGTAACTGCCAAAATAAAGGAAACACCTAAATAAAGGGTCTTAAAGATGCGACACCATTCTTCCACATGAAATTCCATCATTTGGTGTTTTGTTGACGGTGGTGGAAAACGCTGTCTCAGGCGCCACTGCAGAATCTCCCATAAGTGTTCAATAGTGTTGAGATCTGGTGACTGAGACGGCCATGGTATATGGTTTACATCGTTGTCATGCTCATCAAACCGTTCAGTGACCACTCGTGCCCTGTGGATTGTCATCCTACGGGGGCATAGCCATGGTAGCCAAAATAATGGCCTGCCCAGCATTTTTATACATGACCCTAAGCATGATGGGATGTTAATTGCTTAATAAACTCAGGAACCACACCTGTTTTCAATATACTTCGTATCCCTCATTTGCTCAAGAGTTTCCATTATTTTGGCAGCTCCCTGTATATAGTGTACATGTTTAGTTGGTAGAGCATGGTGCTTGCAACGTGGGTTTGATTCCCGGGTCCATCATTACATAAAATGTTTGCACACATGACTGTAAGCCACTTTGGTTAACTTCTTATAACTAGGGTCCCATTTTCAGAATTTCCACCTGTCTGACGTGCCCAAAATAAACTCCCTGTTACTCAGACCCAGAAGCTAGGATATGCATATAATTGGTACTATTGGATAGAAAACTCTAAAGTTTCTAAAACTGTTAAAATAATGTCTGTGAGTATAACAGAACTGATATAGGAGGCAAAAACCCGAGGATTTTTTTGTTGTTGACATACCCTCACTTCAAATGGCTGTCTATGGGATTTTCAGTAAAATAGGACCCAGATTGCAGTACCTATGGCTTCCAGTAGATGTCAACAGTCTTTAGACAAGGTTCCAAGTGTTTGTCTTGAATAATAGCCTCATACAGGATGTTTATATCAGTGGAGTGAGGAAGTGATTTCTGTCTGGGGCACGAGGGACCCGGGAGCGCGCACCTCAGTATTTTACTTTTCTATCGTTTAGGATATTATCCGTGTGAAATATAATAGTTAATATAGATAAGTGTACCTAAGGATACATCATAAATTACGTTTGATATGTTTGGGCAAAGTTGATAGGTATAATTTGAACGCTTTCTCTTCCCTGTACAATGGGCGAGTAGACGGTGGATTGTTTTCTGAACATTACGCGCCAACCAAACAGATTTATGGTTATAAACAATGACTTTTTCTAACAGAATAAACATGTATTGTCTTGCTTGGACACTTCGGATTGCCCTCAGCAGAAGATCATCAAAAGGTAAGGGATTTATTTAGCTCTTTTATGTGTTTTGTGAGTCCCGCGCTGGTTATGAATTTATGCTAATGCAGAAAATATGTGAGGTGCTGTCCTCAAACAATCAAATGTTGTGCTTTCGCCGTGAAGCCTTTTTGAAATCTGACAACGCTGTTACATCAAGACTCTAAGCTTTGTAACCGTATGCAACACTTGTATTTCCATGAATGTTAAATATTACGAATGTTTATTTTGAATTTGGCGCGCTGTTTCCTCCGAAAATCCGTAAGAGGTTAAAAGCATCAGCTAAATGGCATATATTATTATATTCTATGTACTGTACCTGGCCCTCATCTCAGAAACCTGGTCAGTGATTTGCCCCAGGGTTTTGGATGTGCCCAGGATATCCCTCCGCTCCTTCCCAGCACACAGCTCTCCCACCTTCCCAGCCTCATCCAGGATCTGACGGATGGCCTGTTCTCCTGCATCCCCTGATCACCAGGACACATTGAGCACAGCAATGTTAAACACCAAGAGAAAAAGGACAACTGGGTCATGTTCAATTGGCACCAAACAGTAGAAAACTGACTGAAACACGGAGGGACTACTTTACTCCAATAAAAACAATAGCGGCGGTGTATAAAGATGCCGGCCCCCCATGTACTTCCCATGAATTCCTAATTTTGCTAGGTTCTCCCTATTGTACATTGCGCTCCGTTACATTATTTTATATGGTCATTAGCACAGTATATATGATCCCAATTTTAGCTTCAAAAAGTAGATTGTGCTAATTTATTGGCACATTGAACCATATCGCACGCCGTAGTTTCAAAACTCTGTGGATAGTGCTAAAACAATGACGTCATATCTTTATGCACGTTTGCCATTGTTTCGTTTTTTTCATACATTTTCTTTTTCTACGGTGTCCCCAACTGCAAGGGTTGTCAAACCTCTCCTCAGGGAACCCCAGCTGTTCCGTGCATTCAAACTATTCCAGAAGTAGCACACCTGATTCAGCTAGTCAACTAATCATCAGGTGTGCTAGTTCAAGGCTACCTCAACATTTGTGAAATGTCTGGGGGTTCCTGAGGAGAGGTTTGACAACCACTGTCCTAATGAACACGACCCTGGGATATTGAGCCTTTGGGGAGGACATGTTACCTGGTTGGGCGTCGGGGTCCCTCAGCCAGCTCTTGGCCTGGGTCATCTTAGAGTCGATGAGCGCCAGAGCTCTCTTCATGGCCTCTGTATCCTTTAGGGTAAACAACAGGGTCAGAGGAGACAACATGGATGAATAACTAATAACTTTCGTTCTAGAACCTCCCCCAAAAACATAGTTGAAAAAGACTGAAATTAGGATCATTTGGACTCCGTACTACAGCATATACAGAGATTGTCATATACAAATAATTGTGTCTAAATTAGAGGCAATGATGTGCCTAATGATGATCCCTTTTTAAGGTAACCCTTCTGTAGTGTAATATATATGTCTTCGGAGTAAGGTTATGGCATGTCTGTCAATGAGACAGATCTTGCAGCATGTATTTGGAGTTTGAGCCATATCATGCTAGTATTTGCCTGCTTGGGGAATTCATTAATGTGATGATGACTGATGAACATGAGCTCAGCATTCACACAGATGAACACATGGATCATGACGTTAGATACGGCAAAGACATGACATCCCCATGATCACCACCATTACAGCACACACAACAAATCCGCAAAAAGCTGTCACACACACCAGATATTATCTGTACCTCAGATGTACAGCATTGCTGTTATTCATTAACCTCTGGCAGTCAGCAACACAGAACTGTAAAAGTGCACATGCTGTTTTAAAATCAAATCACTTTCCACAGTCTTTTTATGTGAGTTCCAAATGGCACCCTATTCCCTACATAGTACACTACTTTTGACCAGTGCATTATAGGTTCTTGTCAGAAGTAGTGCACTATATAGTGAATAGGGTGCCATTTGGAACTCATCACTGTCAATATGGGTGTTGTTTCACATCATAAAAAGCCCATCTACTGTGACTGTCCCATTGTATCTCAATCTGAGGGGATGGAAATACAACAAATCTATCCAAGGCAAGAAACGGCTTCACTTGACAATGAGTCTATTCATCAGCCAAGTGTTGGGACAGAGCTGTTATACACAACATGGGACAGAGTGAGAGACACAGGGAGATGCTTTTCCATGGGTTTGCATGATAGGCTTGAATGTCCTTGTATGTCCTTTGAATGGCTTTACGCAGTTTATGACTTTTTACTCCATGAAGGACATCTATCCACATACACAAGTGACTGTTCTACCTGCTACTACTCATGTGAGTTTAAAGCCTTTGTCCTTCGGGGACAATAAAATATCTATTCCATTTTATTCTGCATGTCTACATTCTACATGACTGAAGTAATAAATGGAACTAAACAAAGAAAGAACTCTGCAGCAGCAAACAACCCTTGAACTCTATGCAAACGTTTAATATTAATAATTTTATTAATAATACTTTTAATATTAATAATAATAATAATTGTAATATTAATAATAATGATGTCATTAGTATTCCTCCAAGACATTTCCTCCTTTCTAAAGTGTTTTTGTCAAAGAAAAGGATGACAATGATGACCAGCATGTTTGAACAGCCTATCCATTGGTGGGATTTACCACAGTATTAAAAACAGAAGATTGAGCAAAGTCAAAGTTGAACTTAGCACCAACACACAGCAGTTTCCTATCAGCCTGGAAGTGAACAGCAGTGACGTAAAGTCCCAAATGGAACCCTGTTCCCTATATAGTGCACTACATTCAACCAGGACCCAGTCAAAAGTAGTGCACTACGCAGGAAATAGGGTGTCATTTGTGACTCATGCAAGGTTTACTTTATCAAGTGATGAAACCAGGCTGAGAAGTGGGCAGGTGGTTTGAGAGGTGGGGACAGAAAGGAGTAACCAATGCTTTTAAAAACACAAGCAGACACACAGTCTGTAACAGTAAACTCCATCTATCCAGTGAAGGGCTCTTGCATTGGGGATTATTAGGTTTGGGGATCACGTAAGGTGAGATGGCATTAGAGTATATATGAAACCTAGTTAGATCTGTGAGCAAACAAGCACTGTTTTTACACCCTGACAATATCTCAGTACTGGAATCACTCAATTATTTTGTCCACCTGACAATTTGAGTGCCTTTCTCCCATGGGTAAAAATCTATTGAGAAATATATACACTACTACTGTAAAGATCATGATTAATTCCCACTGCCTCTGGGACCAGTTTCCCCAGACACTGGATAAGCCCAGAATAAGCCTGGACTAAGAAGCATGCTTAATGGAGAATATCCTTTGAAGGCACTTTTAAGTATAGGAATAGGCTTAACCTGTATTCTGGAAACTGGCCACTGATCTTACTGGAAAGCAATATGACAGAGAGGAGACATAAATCAATAGCACATTACTCAGCAGTACTCTGGATCAATAGAACACCTAAAGAACATCCTATTACCGGCATCGATAGCCCAGGAGAAGAACATCCTATTACCGGCATC
>QNTS01005270.1:0-34526 GCA_003317085.1 Hucho hucho | reverse complement strand
AAGAACATCCTATTACCGGCATCGATAGCCCAGGAGAAGAACATCCTATTACCGGCATCGATAGCCCAGGAGAAGAACATCCTATTACCGGCATCTATAGCCCAGGAGAAGAACATCCTATTACCGGCATCTATAGCCCAGGAGAAGAACATCCTATTACCGGCATCGATAGTACAGGAGAAGAACACTCAGATCAGCTGTTTATGGTATGTTATGTCAAACTTGAAAAAACTAAATATTAAAGAAAAACATTTACTGTTAAAGTAAAATATATACATTTTCAGAACATGCTGCGCATTTTCCCTAAATATGTAATTCCATCACTCACCTAGCTAGTGCATCTAATATAGTAGCATTCCTAGAGGTACTACAGCACTGATCTACTACACAAAAACACACATGGACAACCTCATGGAACAAGACCATCATCATCATCATCAACACACAAACAAAGAGCTACCAGACATGCTGCTGCTGCTGAATGCACAACCACACAACAAGGTAGGTAGGGGTTGAAAGATGTAGGCTTACCTTCTACAGGGAGGGGGGAGAGGTGGGATGGTCAAAAGAAAGGAAGAACAAAACATATGCAAATGTTTAACCAGACATACCAACCGAAAAAAATAAGAGGCAACAGCAAAATAGATAGAAGCCTAGTAAAGAAGAAGTACATCAGAGAGGAGAGTGGGGTGACAGGGGGACAGAGGAGAGTGGGGTGACAGGGGACAGAGGAGAGTGGGGTGACAGGGGAAAGAAATCCAGCAGTTGGAAACTGAGCATGCTAAGCAGGAAGTGTTTAAGGAGTTTTCACTGAACAGGTATCTAACAGGGAAAGAAAGGAGAGAGAAAGTGAGAGAGATGGAGAGAGAGAAAGACCGTACCTGCTTAAATGGAAATGAAGACCCTGTGTCTGTGGTTGTTTAATGTAACAAACAGCCATTTCAGACAACGAGCCACCTCAAAATGGGATCTTCCAAAAGAAACAGGAGTCATTTCACTAATACTGAAAAGTAAATTGCCATCTCACTAAAACCTGTCCAGGCTGTTGTGCGCTCTTCTCCCACAGCATTCTGGGAGTGTTTACGTGTATGTGAGATCACGGTGTACAGCGCATGTGAGCGCACGTGGGTGTTTAGTTGACCAAGCCATGGGCTATGACTCGCAATACAGATCCAGAACCCCCAAAAAACAGCTTTCTTTAGCTGTAGAAGTAGTGTTCTAACGAGGAGTGACTGGGCAAAACATTTACCCTCTTCCTTGTCTGAGACGAGCAGCTCTCGAGGGTCGAGGTGTGTGCGTGGGAGAGAGAGGGGCAAAGGCGAGCTCCCCCAGGTACAGATCCAGCATCAGCATCTTTCCCCCCAACCCTAACATTAACCGACCCAAAACTGACCCAAGATCAGCATCTTTCCACCCAATCCTAACATTAACCAACCCAAAACTGACCCAAGGTGAGCGTCTAGGGGAAACCTCTCCCAACACCGGCCAAAGACAACCCTGGGGGGTGTGGTTCTAGCTAGCTCAGTACCTTATTGGCCCAGGCGTCTTCGTCCCAGGAAGTGAGCTGCAGCACCCTGATGATCTCGTTGATCTCAGCGCTCATCTTCTCGAAGGTGAAGTTCCTGTTCTTCAGAGACTCCTCTACTCCCTGGCTGCCGGACGTCTTGGTCGTCACAAAGATCTTGATACCTGTAGTAAGACCACAACAAAAGTGATCACCAGTAAAAGGGCTTTTTTTTCTTACAGACTTGTTAGATGTATAGATAACTGTGAAGATCCAGTATTATTCTGTTAGAGAAACAGTCCTGTGTCAGAATCAGACTAGTGGTAAAAGTGCTGACTCTGGACATTCTCACTGACAACGGGGGTTCTAGCCCCATCTCAACCTTTCCTGTCTATCTACCCCTCTACATTCCCTCTTTACTGTCATAAATAATACAAATATGAATGACCTTTAGAGAGAAGAGAATAGGAGGTAGAGGAGAAGGAAGGAAGTAGTCACCTGAGATGAGAACAGGTAGCAACTCTTTGACCGTGTTCATAGACTTGACCAGCATCACACGGTGTTCTTGGTGGGTCAGCTCCTGCTGTCTCTCGTCGATCATCTTGGCCATCTTCGTCATCCCTGGACAGGAACAACCACACAAAGGACCAGTTACATAAGACGTTTCTCTCAAGTCATTTCCACTTCCTGACAACAGGCAATCCATGCAGAGAACATTAAGTATTTCATCAAATCATGACGTCAACACAGCATTCGCACTGGGACTACCAATAGAAACACTAATGCATTGTAAGTGTAAGTGGCTGCAGATAAGAGCGTCTGCTAAATGACTAACATGTTAAATGAATGTAACTTTAAAGGGTCTGACCAGGTCCCAGGTTCTTGGTGTATGTGATCAGATCCTCCATCGATTCCACCACCTCTGCCACGGTTAGGTACTCCAGGATACCTTTGCACACACGGATGATTTTACGAACCTGCAATTGATCAAAAGAACACAAAACAGGATCAATAATATATATTGCTCTAGCTTCTTAGCGGAAACTAGATTTGGAAATCTGATTTGAAGTCATATCTGTATCTTTTAGCATTTAGTGCGATACCTTTTGCCTCAATCTATACCGAACAAAAATATAAAAATGCAACATGCAACGATTTCAACGATTTTACTGAGTTACAGTTCATATAAGGGAATCAGTCAGTTGAAATACATTCATTATGTCCTAATCCATGCTACATGTATTGTTCAGTCTAAAAACATTTTCAGTTTGATGTCTGAATTTCCGCTGAAAGTGATTATTTTGTAGTGATTATGCTAATGTATTACTACATAAACACCATAAGGAAATAACAAGCCTTCCCTTGTAAAAGAGGTCATCGGAGCTCAACTGGACGAGATAAATAAAAGGTTGAATAAACCCCCACCATCGGTACAGTAGCTTGTCTAGTTAATGAGGCCTGATAATAATGCTGTGCCACTGACATTCCTGCTCTGTCAGCTCCTGACCAGCTGCATGTGTTGTGTACGTGTGTGTGTGTGTGTGTGTGTGTGTGTTGTTACTGTGCTCCTCTCTTCTCCCAATCCCAGTGATGCTGTATAAATACATTTCCCTGGTTGTATCCCGATTGGCACCCTATTCCTTACCGTGCACTAAATAGGGAAAAAGTCAGCATTTGGGACGAAGCCCCTGGCCGCCTGTCTCTAAACCGTGTACTATTTTACTATCCCTGAGCCCGGCCACCTGTCTCTAAACCGTGTACTGTTTTACTGTCCCTGAGCCCAGGGTGATGTATGGAGGGTGATTGATGGGGGGGCGATGAAACAGCTGCCTGGATTAACCTGTTTGGGCTAGGGGGCAGTATTTTGAAGTTCGGATGAAAAAACGTGCCCAAAGTAAACTGCCTTTTACTCAGGCCCAGAAGCTAGGATATGCTAGGATATGCTAGGACACTCTGAAGTTTCTAAAACTGTTAGAATAATGTCTGTGAGTATAACAGAACTGTTATTGCAGGCGAAAACCTGAGCAAAATCCATCCGGAAAATCTGAATGTCATGTCACACTGTTTTCAATTGGCATCCTATTCAATCTATTGTATTTTAACTCCCAGATTGCAGTTCCTATGGCTTCCACTAGATGTCAACAGTCTTTAGAAAAGGTTTCAAGCTTTTATCTTGAATAATCATGGAGTAAGAGCTGTTCTTCCTGAGGTCTAGTGAAGTGTCCTGTTATGGATTGAGTGCGTAACAGTGAGGGCACTCTTAGCTCTTTTTCTCTTCTATTCATCAGGCTATATTCCGTCTGAAATATTATCAGTTATATTCATATTAGGGTATCTGAGTATTGATTAGAAACGCTGTTTGACTTGTTTCAACGAACTTTACCGGTACTTTTGTCTGCATGGATGAACGCCTTTGGGCAGGTGGATTAATAAACAAAACGCGCCAACCAAACAGAGCTTTATTGATATAAAGAGGGACTTTCTCGAACGAACAGGACCTTTTATTGTGTAACCGGGACGCTTGGGTATGCCATCAGGTGAAGATCTTCAAAGGTAAGCAATTTATTTTATCGCTATTTTTCAGTTTTGTGACACCTCTGCTGGTTATGTTATTACGCTAATTGAATATGTGTGTGGGGCGCTGTCCTCAGACAATAAAATGTTCTGCTTTCGCCGTAAAGCCTTTTTGAAATCTGACAACGCTGTTAGATTAACAAGATTCTAAGCTTTTGAATGGTGTGCAACACTTGTATTTTAATGAATGTTTAAAATGAGTATTTTTGTCATTTGAATTTGGCGCTCTGCATTTCACCGGATGTTGTCGCATGTGGGACGTGACCGTCCCCCCTAGCCCTAAGAAGTTAACTACTTAGGGAGTGGTGGGGGCGCTAGCGCTAGCCGGTGAAATGTAAGGCGCCAAATTCAAAATCCAAAAGTTGAATTATTAAACATTCATCAATATACAAGTGTTGCATAGTCATCAAAAGCTCTACTTCTTGGCAATATCACAGCATTTCAGATTTCAAAAAGGCTTTACGGCGAAAGCACAACATTTGATTGTTTGAGGGTAGCACCTCCAATATTTTTCCCATTAGCATAAATTCATAAACCATCACGGTTCACACAAAACACATTTCACAGCGAAAACAAATCCCTTACCTTTTGAAGAACTTCTGGTGAGGGCTTCCCAAGGGTCCAACAAAGACAATCCATGGTTCTTTTGTTAGAAAAAGTAATATATTATATCCATAAATCTCCGTTTGGTTGGTGCGTTATGTTCAGAAAATCCAACGTCGAATCGCCCATTGAAACGTGAAGAGAACGCGTTCAAATATACCTATAAACATTTCCTAAACAAATCAAATACCAGTTAAAATGCATCCTTAGCCATCCTTTTATGAATATGCACGATAATATTTCACTCGGATGGTCACCTAAACGTTATATAAGTAAAATAAAGTGGGGCGCGCAGCCAGACTCGCGCACGAGAACTTGTTGACATCTGAGCTACCTTGGCCATTTTCTGTACCTATTCTTCCTGCTTCCTCCAATCTCTCTGAGGCTTTATATATAGACTGTTAACATCTAGTGGAAGCCATAGGTACTGAAATCTCAGAGCTGCTTGCCATAGAACTCTATAGGGAGACTGTCAAACACAGCCAATGTGACAAAAAACAGTAATTCCGGATAGATTTTTCTCGGGTTTTCGCCTGCTATTTCTGTTCTGTTACACTCACAGACATTATGTTAACACTTTTAGAAACTTCAGAGTGTTTCCTATCCAATAGTACTAGTTATGTGCATATCGTATTTTCTGGGCCTGAGTGGGAGACATTTTACTTTGGGCACGCCAGACTCTCCAAAACCATCACCTCGGGAACCGCTCCCTAAGAAGTTAAAGAACTACCTCTAGCCTGCTGAGATGTGCTGTGTTGTAACACACATTTGTTTTGAGGGAGGAGGGTTATGCCTGTGTGTAATTCATGTTGTTTACAAGACGTTCAGTTTGAGGGTGAGATTAAACTCCTTCCAGAACCTATGGTGCTGTGCTCTACTGTACTCTCCACTCTACTGTACGGTACTCTCCGGTACTCCACTGAGCTTCACGGTACCTCAGCCTCGTCGAAGGTCAGCAGCAGGTCAGAGGTGCCAGAGAGGATTCCACGGGAGCCGTCGATGAGGTAATCTCGAGCAGGGACGGAGTAAGGGTCTGCTTTCAACATGGACGCAGCCTGCACCAGCTTGGTGCATGCTGTCTCCACCCTGAGAGAGGGAAAGAGGAACAATGGAAAACAATACCATTACATAGCTCATTAAGGCTGTATTACAACCGGCCGTGATTGGATGTTCCCATAGGGTGGCGCACAATTGGCCAAGTGTCTGGGGTTTGGCCGGTGTAGGCCGTCATTGTAAATAAGAAATTGTTCTTAACCGACTTGCATAGTTAAATAAAAAAAATAGAAAGGCGTTAGCTAACTGATGCTAATGATCAGGAGCGGGTCTTTAAGAGCCAGTTGGGCATCAAGCCTGGTTTCAGCTCATTTCCTGTTGTTGAACGTGATCATGGATACAAGTGTCTATACTGTACAGCTGCCGTGTGTCAAGATGGAAAATTACTGCTGACCTGACAACAAAGAAAACATCCCTTTATTTCATGTTTGAAACACACAGCATAAAATGTACTTTCTCCCATTGTAAATCACTATACTGCCTGCCATCATATACTGCAAGGCAAGCAGATTAAGCCCATGGCCAATAAGAGGGGCTTCTATTATTCTCTCACTATCTATACTAAAACATTCCTGATCATCTCTCATATCTACAACCTCTCTGATAATCTCTCAATAGATCTACAATACAACAATCCTGATCATCTCTCATATCTACATCTCTGATAATCTCTCACTATATCTACAATACAACAATCCTGATCATCTCTCACTAGATCTATAATACAACATCCCTGATAATCTCTCACTATATCTATAATACAACATCCCTGATCATCTCACTATATCTACAACATCCCTGATCATCTCAGTATATCTACAATACAACAATCCTGATCATCTCTCACTATATCTATAAAATAACAACATCCCTGATCATCTCACTATATCTATAATACAACATCCCTGATCATCTCACTATATCTACAACATCCCTGATCATCTCAGTATATCTACAATACAACAATCCTGATCATCTCTCACTATATCTATAAAATAACAACATCCCTGATCATCACTCACTATATCTATAATACAAAATCCCAGATCATCTCACTATATCTACAACACAACATCCCTGATCATCTCACTATATCTACAACACAACATCCCTGATCATCTCACTATATCTATAATACAACATCCCTGATCATCTCACTATATCTACAACACAACATCCCTGATCATCTCTCACTGTATCTACAATACAACACAACATCTCTGATCATCTCTCACTATATCTATAAAATAACAACATCCCTGATCATCTCTCACTATATGTATAATATAACATCTCTGAGCAGGTTTGATGAAAATGGCCTCACTGGTGTACTGCTCCTGCAGAGAAGATAAAGTGAATTTAAGAAACCTGCTAGTCAGCGAAAAACCGGCAGGCTCGATATCATAGTTCAATCCTCATACGTGCTATGTGTGCTGTGTATGTATGCTGTGTATGCGTGCTGTGTATGCGTGCTGTGTATGCGTGCTGTGTATGCGTGCTGTGTATGCGTGCTGTGTATGCGTGCTGTGTATGCGTGCTGTGTATGCATGCATGTATGTGTGCTGTGTATGTATGTATGTAGTATTTGTGTATTGTATGTGTGTGTGCTGTATGTGTATGTGTGCTGTATGCATGTATGTGTGAATGTGTGCTGTATGTATGTATGTATGTATGTATGTATGCATGCGTGTGCTGTATGTAAATAAAATCAAACCTCCAATCCTACATGACGATACACAGAAACAGGCAACAAGCCAAAGACACAACACACGTTCCAATTCCCACAGAATCCTGACTTCCTACTAAAGCCTGCGGGACAAACACTCTTCTTCTCTGTTGAAGAGGGAACTGGCAGTATCAGTTTTTGCCCACAGTGCTAGAAGACAAGGCACTGGGTGTGCAGGCAGGGCCAGACAAGAGAAGCTCAGTTTGACTTTTCACGATGGCTAAGGCAGAATGGTCGCTGGTCTCTTGAAGCCTCTGGTAACTGGTAATGTATGTACATATTAAAAACAGGTTTGTAGTGCTGTTAGCAACGCCAGGGTCGTGTGTTCAATTCCCACTGGGGTCACATATAAAATGTATACACTCAACTGTAAGTCGCTTTGGATTAAAGCATCTGCATTATGGCTTGCATTATGGCTTGCATTACATTGTATACATGTTAGTGCAGCCAGCAGTGTCCTTCAGCAGCGTGCAGTACACCAGACTACACAGTCATGTTATGTTACATTACAGGACCAGTCCAGGACCTATGCACACGCTAATTATAGTGAAGGACACACACACTATTATATATAGTTAAAGGAGACCCATTCCAGCATGTGTATCTGATGGATGAAGACAGGGTGACTTCAAGGCGCCAAATGCGTTCAGGGCGCCTCTGTGACCTCTATGACCTACGCCTGCCAATTGCTTTTCATCCATGACCTTGTTGGGTGTCCCGTGACCCCTGACAGTATTACTGGGTTCTATTGAGCTGAGCTGGCAAGGTTGAGTGTGTATCAGCTAAGAATGGATGGCAGAGTGGCAGAGTCACAGCCAAGCGGCTGGGCTTGGTGGAAATTATTGATAGTGGAGTAGGAAGAGAAAATTAAAACAGCCCTCTTGACTCATTCATTCAGGAAGTGACTTATTGTAACATTACTGTTTATAATGAGAACATGTGATATAGATTGAATCCATATGTCCAAAGAAAATGACTGGAAATACAATTTGAATACTTCCCTCTTGGGGCTTAGGTTGAGGTTAACCAAGAGCAGCTGTCCATGAAGACCAAATAGAAACCTACCACTGTTCCTTCCTGCTTCCTCCTTTAGTGAGGAGTCCCTCCCTAGACAAATAGAAGCCTAGGAGGCAGCGAGCCTCCCACAGCAGCAGCCAGCGCCCCAACACACACAGAGAGAGCGAGAGACAGGAGACAGACAAGAGGGAGAGAGAGACTAGAGAGAGGGGAGAGAGAGAACAGGACAGAGAGAGAGGGGAGAGAGAACAGGACAGAGAGACTAGAGGGAGATACAAATGACCTGAGGGCCCAGCAGGAAATGCTTATATTCACCCACCATACAGCGGGTGAATGTAAGCTTTTTGCGAGACTGTGCCTCAAAACCTAATGTCTACGTGGCCCACCACTCCACCCTGGACTTGAACAGCCTTTACGACCAGGTCCACCTCTACAAGGCAGCAAAACTTTTGCCAGGACTCTGAAGGACGTCACCCTCAACCGTAGCCCCAGCACCTCACACAGGACCAACAGAGTAACGGACCCCCCGCCCAGACCAGCGAGACACCCTCCCAGACCTACAAGACCCCCTCCTGAAGGACCTGCACCGAGAGAACCCACGCCAAGGGGACCTACACCCAGACCACAGCATCACCAGCCACACCCCAAACAGCTATGACCACCCTAAGCAAACCCTGGCCACACCCTATATAGGCCCCCCCCATATCAGATCTATGCCCCTTCTGCCCACCCCATGCCCCCCCCCCTGCGGCAATGACCTCAACATGAAAGCAGGACATATTCCCAGGAGGTGAGCAGAGTAACAGGCCCAACCCCCACTATTACACCCACCTAAGCCCTATCCTGCCACCTAAGAGGTATGTATCAGATGCGCAACATGCTCTGCTCACACCTACTGTGATGGTCCGGGCCTAAACCACACAAAAACAACACTAGACACTATGGAACACAAAGCTTTTACTATCTCATCCTGGAATATACAAGGTCTGAGGTCATCTGCATTTGGCCTAAAGAGCAGGAAAATATAGACATTATCATCCTACAAGAAACATGGTATGAAGGAGACAGACCCACTGGTTGCCCTCTAGGTTACAGAGAGCTGGAAGTCCCATCCACTAAACTACCAGGTGTGAAACAGGGAAGAGACTCAAGGGGTATGCTAATTTCATATAGAGCAGACCTAACCCACTCTATTAAATTAGTCAAAACAGGAACATGTTATATCTGGCTAGAAATGTATGAGGAAATGATCTCAACAGAGAAACACTTCCTCCTGTGTGCTGCCTATATCCCCCAATAGAGGGGGAGATCAACTATTTCCAGGCCCAGGGACATGTAATAGTCTGTGGTGACCTAAATGCCAAAACTGGACAAGAACCTGACCCTCAGCACACAGGGAGACAAACACCTACCTGGAGGTGACAGCATTCTCTCCCCCATATGCCCCCCTAGACAACTACGACAACATAACCAACAAAAACGGGTCACAACTCCTGCATCTCTGTCGCGCGCTGGGTATGTACATAGTCAATGGTAGGCTTCGAGGAGACTCCTATGGTAGGTAAACCTTTAGCTCATCTCTTGGCAGTAGTACTGTAGACTACTTTATCACTGACCTCAACCCAGAGTCCCTCAGAGCATTCAGTCAGTCCACTGACACCCTTATCAGTTCACAGCCAAATCACAGTCTACCTGAACAGAGCAATACTCAATCATGAGGCATCAAAGCCAAAGGAACTGAATATTAAGAAATGCTATAGATGGAAGGAAAGTAGTGTGGAAATTTACACAAAAACTATTAGGCAACAACAAATTCAATCCCTTCTAGACAATTTCCTGGACAAACTTTTTCATTGTAATAAACTTGGCAGTAGAAAACCTAAACAGTATATTTGACCTCTCAGCATCCTTATCAAATATAAACATTTCAAGCAGACAACCGAAGAAAATGAACAACAATGACAACGGTTTGATGATGAATGCAAAAATCTAAGAAAGAAATTGAGAAACCTGTCCAACCAAAAACAAAGACCCAGAAAACCTGAGTCTACGCCTTCATTATGGTGAATCACTAAAACAATACAGAAACACACTACGGAAAAAGAAGGAACAGTATGTCAGAAATCAGCTCAATGTACGTGAAGAATCCATAGACTCTAACCACTTCTGGGAAAATTGGAAAACTCAAAACAAACAAAGAATTATCTATCCAAAACAGAGATGTGTGGATAAACCACTTCTCCAATCTTGGCACTATAACAAAGGACAAACACAAAAATACAAATACAAACCTTAGAATAAACTATTAAAGACTACCAGAACCCACTGGATTCTCCAATTACATTGAATGAACTACAGGACAAAATACAACCCTCCAACTCAAAAAGGCCAGTGGGGTTGATGGTATCCTAAATGAAATGATAAAATATACAGACCACAAATTCCAATTGGCTATACTTAAACTCTTTAACATCATCCTCAGCTCTGGCATCTTCCCCAATATTTGGAACCAAGGACTGATCACCCCAATCCACAAAAGTGGAGACAAATTTGACCCCAATAACTACCGTGGAATATGCGTCAACAGCAACCTTGGGAAAATCCTCTGCATTAACATTAACAGCAGACTCATACATTTCCTCAGCGAAAACAATGTACTGAGCAAATGTCAAATTGGCATTTTACCAAATAACCTTAGACAGACCACGTGTTCACCCTGCACACCCTAATTGACAAACAAACAAACCAAAACAAAGGCAGTCAGCTCATTCTTTGTTGATTTCAAAAAAGCCTTTGACTCATTTTGGGGGTCTGCTATACAAATTGATGGAAAGTGGTGTTGGGGGAAAAACATACGACATTATAAAATCCATGTACACAAACAAGTGTACGGTTAAAATTGGCAAAAAAAAATACATTTCTTTCCACAGGGTCGTGGGGTGAGACACGGATGCAGCTTAAGCCCCACCCTCTTCAACATATATATCAACGAATTGGCGAGGGCACTAGAACAGTCTGCAGCACCTGGCCTCACCCTACTAGAATCTGGCGTCAAATGTCTACTGATGATCTGGTGCTTCTGTCCCCAACCAAGGAGGGTCTACAGCAGCACCTAGATCTTCTGCACAGATTGTCAGACCTGGGCCCTGACAGTAAATCTCAGTAAGATAAAAAAAATAATGGTGTTCCAAAAAAGGTCCAGTTGCCAGGACCACGAATACAAATTCCATCTAGACACCGTTTCCCTAGAGCACACAAAAACTATGCATACCTTGGCCTAAACATCAGCGCCACAGGTAACTTCCACAAAGCTGTGAAAAATCTGATAGACAAGGCAAGAAGGGCATTCTATGCCATCAAAAGGAACATAAAATTTGATATACCAATTAGGATCTGGCTAAAAATACTTGAATCAGTTATAGAACCCATTGCACTTCATGGTTGTGAGGTCTGGGGTCCGCTTACCAACCAAGAATTCACAAAATGGGACAAACACCAAATTGAGACTCCACATGCAGAATTCTGCAAAAAAAATCTCAGTGTACAACGTAAAACACAAAAAAATGCATGCAGAGCAGAATTAGGCCGATACCCGCTAATTATCAAAAAGGAAGCGACTCCCAAACCTTCCATAACAAATCCATCACCTACAGAAAAATGATCCTGGAGGAGAGCCCCCCTAAGCAAGCTGGTCCTGGGGCTCTGTTCACAAACACCCCACAGAGCCCCAGAACAGCAACACAATTAGACCCAACCAAATCATGAGAAAACAAAAAGATAATTACTTGACACATTGGAAATAATTAATTAATTAACAGAGCAAACTAAAATGCTATTTATCCCTAAACAAAGAGTACACAGTGGCAGAATATCTGACCACTGTGACTGACCCAAAAGGAAGGAAAGCTTTGACTATGTACAGAGTCAGTGAGCATAGCCTTGCTATTGAGAAAGGCCACCGTAGGCAGACCTGGCTCTCAAGAGAAGACAGGCTATGTGCAAACTGCCCACAAAATGAGGTGGAAACTGAGCTGCACTTCCTAACCTCCTGCCAAATGTATGACCATAGAGACACATATTTCCCTCAGAATACACAGAACCACAAATAATTTGAAAACAAACCCAATCTTGATAAACTCCCATATCTACTGGGTGAAATACCAGTGTGCAATCACAGCAGCAAGATTTATGACCTGTTGCCACAAGAAAAAGGCAACCAGTGGAGCACAAACACCATTGTAAATACAACCCATATTTGCACATAACATGACATTTGAAATGTCTTTATTCTTTTGGAACTTTGTGAGTGTAATGTTTACTGTTAATTTGTATTGTTTATTTCACTTTTGTTTATTATCTACTTAACTTGGCAATAGTAACATATGTTTCCCATGCCAATAAAGCCCTTAAATTGAAATTGAATTGACTAGAGGGAGAGGGAGAGAGAACGGGACAGAGAGAGCTAGAGACTAGAGGGAGAGACAGAGAGAACAGGACAGAGAGAGAGCAAAAGAGACTAGAGGGAGAGAAAGAGTACACAACACGAGGTTCAGACTCATCGTTGCACTGTAAATGTCTAAATTGGATAAGACTGTTAGGTAGACTGGTAAATGGTAAATAAGATAATAAAGTTTGTGGGTTGAGAGTTAAGGAGAAGACAGATATCTTTCATCTACATACTTGATGAAAGCTGGAGGCATGTCTCTCTTCATTATGTGGTCTTCTGTGGTCTGGACAGTGTCTTTCCCCACCTAGAACACAACAGGAAAACAGGAAGGGCACATTAACTCACATAAACACCCTGTAGGGCCAGGTTCATGGACACAATCGTATCCTACTCAGACTAAGTCATCACTTTTATATTAGCTAATGGAGATTCTCCGTTGAGTATTTGGGTGTGAGAAACCTGCACATGAAATATGTAACGTAAATGTGTTTAACTTCTTAGGGAGCTGCAGCAGAGGTGACGGTTTTGGAGAGTCTGGCGTGCCCAAAGTAAAATGCCTGCCATTCAGGCCCAGAAAATAGGATATGCACATAATTAGTACTATTGGATAGGACACACTGAAGTTTCTGAAAGTGTTAAAATAATGTATGTCAGTATAACAGAACTGATATAGCAGGTGAAACCCCGAGGAAAATCCATTCGGATTTGCAGTTTTTTGTCACATTGGCTCTGTTTGACAGTCTCCCTATAGAGTTCTATGGCAAGCAGCTCTGAGATTTCAGTACCTATGGCTTCCACTAGATGTTAACTTGTTAGGGAGTGGCAGCTGAGGGGTCGGTTTTGGAGAGTCTGGCGTGCCCAAAGTAAAATGCTTGCCACCCAGGCTCAGAAACTAAGATATGGACATAATTAGTACTATTGGATAGGAAACACTCTGAGGTTTCCAAAAGTGTTATCATTTTGTCTGTGAGTCTAAGAGAAGTCATTTGGCAGGCAAAAAACTGAGATTTTTCCATCCGGAAATGTCATTCCTTTTGGCTTATAGCTCACTTTGAGCCTTTGCCTATAAAAAACTATTTATACCAGGACACTGGATGTAGTACCTACTGATACCACTAGATGTCAGCAGTGTATAGGCAAAGTTTCATGGAAATCGGAACTAATGCGTTCTAATGAGAGAAGTTGTAGCCGAGGGACCTCTTTTTCAGATGCACGTTTTTGAACGCACATTTTGCTGAGCGGTCCACTTTATTTGACTTATATAACGTTTAGGTGACCATCCGAGTGAAAGATTATCACTTTTATTCATAAAAGATAAGCTAAGGAAGCATTTTAAATCGTTTTTGTTTTGTTGAGGGAAAGTTTATAGGTATAGTTGAACGCGTTCTCGTCACATTGGATTTTCTGAACACAAAGTGCCAACCAAAAGGAGATTTAAGGATANAAGCCCTCTGCAGACGTTCTACAAAAGGTAAGGCACAGGTTTTCCCTGTGAAATGCATTTTCTATCGACCGCGCTGGCTAAAGATTTCATGGTTATGGAAAATATGTGAGGTTCTAGCCTCAAACAATCAAATGTAGTGCTTTCGCCGTAAAGCCTTTTTGAAATCCGACAACGCTATGATATTGCCAAGAAGCAGAGCTTTTGATGAGTATGGAACACTTGTATATTGGTGCATTTTTAATAATTCAATTTTGGAATTTTGTCTTGCATTTCACCTGGTAGTGTCGGGAGTGGGTCGCTAGCGACCCACCGCTCCCTGACAAGTTAACAGTCTATATATAAAGCCTCAGAGAGATTGGAGGAAGCAGGAAGAATAGGTACAGGAAATGGCCAAGGTAGCTCAGATGTCAACAAGTTCTCGTGCGCGAGTCTGGCTGCGCGCCCCACTTTATTTTACTTATATAACGTTTAGGTGACCATCCGAGTTAAATATTATCGCGCATATTCATAAAAGGATAGCTAAGGATGCATTTTAACTGGTATTTGATTTGTTTAGGAAAAGTTTATAGGTATATTTGAACGTGTTCTCTTCACGTTTCAATGGGCGATTCGACGTTGGATTTTCTGAACATAACGCACCAACCAAACAGAGATTTATGGATATAATAAATTACTTTTTCTAACAAAAGAACCATGGATTGTCTTTGTTGGACCCTTGGGAAGCCCTCACCAGAAGTTCTTCAAAAGGTAAGGGATTTGTTTTCGCTGTGAAATGTGTTTTGTGTGAACCATGATGGTTTATGAATTTATGCTAAATATATTGGAGGTGATACCCTCAAATAATCAAATGTTGTGCTTTCGCCGTAAAGCCTTTTTGAAATCTGACAATGCTGTGATATTGCCAAGAAGTAGAGCTTTTGATGAATATGCAACACTTGTATATTGATGAATGTTTAATAATTCAACTTTTGGATTTTGAATTTGGCGCCTTACATTTCACCGGGTAGCGCACCGCTACTCCCTAAGAAGTTAACCTTTGATCTTTACTGATGTACACACGTATTGCTACATATTGTTAATCATTTTAATTGTTTTATTAAACCTTTAAAGAATGATATAAACCATTGTCTCAACACACAGGTCACTGGAGGAGTGCCAGGGCAACACACACACACACACACACGTGTAAAACAGCTGAACATCCTCTCACACACTCACAGCTACCATGACTCATATCCCCCAGTGTGACCTCAGCGATTAGACACATCCTTCACAACCACACATCCAGACTTTCCTACATATCAATTGAAATGTCAATGACACAGCAACAGCTGTAGTGTATATCACCGGAGATTACTGAACCACACAGCTTCTAGACCATCCTATTGGTAATGTTCATCATGTGAAACCCAGGGAGGGAACACGTCTATGTCTCTCTGTGCCAGTTAGTCTCTCCCTGGGCCGACAGACATTTGAGCGCCGAGACTGACTGCGAGTGAGGCTAGTTGATGTCTGATTCATACGGAGCTTGTTGGCTGACTGATCACTGACCCAACCCCTGTTATACACACCTCTTCACTCTTATACACACACACCTCTGCACGCACACACACTGGACACACACACCCTCTGTTCTTCACAGCTCTTCACCCACACGATCATATTCAACTAGTGTTAACATGCCCACAACTACACAAGCACACGACTCCAACTTGATCAGCTTCTTCTACTGTGTATAAAATAAAGGATTTACAATTATATTTTTAAGGCATTTTGGGGACTTTTTAGTGTACAAAATATTTAAAAAAAGACACAAACTTTCGAAATGTTTAAATTACAGTTCAGTTTTTCCATAAGACCACCTCACCACTAATGCCAGCCAGCCTATAGAGGGCTATGACTGGCCACAAAGAACTCCTGAATTTAGTTATTAGGAATGTGCCATTAGTGGTGAGGTGAAAGTTCAAGGCTGTTCAACTGCGCCACCAGCTCATTACAGTGAGTAGCACAGCCCTCCATTCCAAAACGCTGCCGTCACCGAGTCCGAGTGGGGCAGAGCCAGAAGCATACCCCCCGACCCCATTACAGTCTTCTCATTGGTCCAGTGTGAAAGTGGGAGTAGAGCGTCCACCGTTCGTAAATTCAACACAACGGTTGAAGTAGAACTAAAAGCCGGAGTGAGGCTGAAAGACTGGCCCACAGCCAGGGCATGAAGTTGCAAGGAACAAACTTCCTAACCCTATTAGTTTATTGGGAATGTGGAGAGGACTGTCGAGGTGTCAGCTCAAGGAGGACTCTAAACTGAAATGGCACAGCCAATGCAGAAAGCTGTCGTACTACAGAGGCGCAGGTCCTCCTGCATTTCGTTGGTCCAGTGGGAGTTAGTGAGCGTTTGTAAACTAAACAAAGGTTGAAGCCAGGCTAAAAGTGGAGCGACTGGCAGCTCTCTCGGAGTGAGCTAGGAGCTAACATGTGCCAACCTGGCATTCCTGCCTTAAGAGGCTACGAACAAAAGCCATAATTAACTGTACAGCATTCCAGGGTAGCCGTTCAACTAAAAGGTTAGGGGAGCAGGAGAGAGTTATTTTTAGTTGTAGGACACACAAACAAAACTGAGTGGACTTCAACTAAAGGGCCAGAAAGAGGGTAGTTAGGGAAACTGGACATCTACCGCCCCACTACCAGGTAGAGGGGAAACTGGACATCTACCACCCCACTACCAGTTAGATCTTTCCCCCCTGTTTTTTCCCACCACACTTTTGAAATCACCATCACCCAATTGAGACATGTATCGTGTATGTGTGCCATTCAGAGGATGAATGCGCAAGACAAAAGATTTAAGTGCCACTGAACAGGGTATGGTAGATTGTGCCAGACGCACCACTTTGTGTCTAGAACTGCAACGCTGCTGGTTTTTCCACGCTCAACAGTTTCCCACATATATCAAGACCGATCCACCACCCAAAGGACATCCAGCTAACTTAACAACTGTGGGAAGCATTGGAGTCAACAGGGGTCAGCATCCCTGTGGAACACTTTTAGACACCTTGTAGAGTCCATGCCCCAACGAAGTGAGGCTGTTCTGAGGGTAATAGACAGGAGTGCAACTCCATATTAGGAAGGTGTTCTTAATATTTGGTATACTCAGTGTATATAGCACAGCTCTGGATTTCACCCAGTCTCATAATCAAATGATTTAGACCAGTGGTTCCTAAACCTTTTCATAACATTCGGCCTCCAGCTGCGTACCCCCTCTAGCACCAGGGTCAGCGCACTCTCAAATGTTTTTTTTTTTTTTAACCATCTTTGTAAGCCTGTCTCTCACACACACACACACACACACACACTATACGATATATTTATTAAACCTAAGAATGAGTATGAGTTTGTCACTTCCCACGATGAGTGGGAAGTGACAAAGAGCTCTTATAGTACCAGGGAACAAATAATAATCAATAATTTTGCTCTTTATTTAACCATCTTACATATAAAACCTTATTTGTTCATGGAAAATTGTGAATAAGTCACCACAGGTTAATGAGAAGGGTGTGCTTGAAAGGATACACATAACTCTGCAATGTTGGGTTGTATTGGAGAGAGTCTCAATCTTAAATCATTTCCCACACAGTCTGTGCCTGTATTTAGTTTTCATGCTAGTGAAGGCCAAGAATCCACTCTCGCATAGGTACGTGGTTGCAAAGGGCATCAGTGTCTTAACAGCGTGATTTGCCAAGACAGGATACTCTAAGCTCAGCCCAATCCAGAAATCTGGCAGTGGCTTCTGATTAAATTCAATTTTCACAGAACCGCTTGTTGCAATTTCGATGAGGCTCTCTTGTTCAGATATCGGTAAGTGGACTGGAGGCAGGGCATGAAAGGGATAATGAATCCAGATGTTTGTGTCATCTGTTTCGGGAAAGTACCTGCAAAATTGCGCAGCCAACTCACTCAGGTGCTTTGCTATATCACATTTGACATTGTCCGTAAGCTTGTGTTCACTTGCACACAAAAAAATCATACAATGATGGAAAGACCTGTGTGTTGTCCTTGTTAATGGAGACAGAGAAGAGCTCCAACTTCTTAATCATAGCCTCAGTTTTGTCCCGAACATTGAATATAGTTGCAGATAGACCCTGTAATCCTAGATTCAGATCATTCAGGCGAGAAAAAACATCACCCAGATAGGCCAGTCATGTGAGAAACTCGTCATCACGCAAGCGGTCAGACAAGTGAAAATTATGGTCAGTAAAGAAAACTTTAAGCTCGTCTCGCAATAAAAAAAAAACATGCCAATACTTTGCCCCTTGATAACCAGCGCACTTCTGTATGTTGTAAAAGCGTTACATGGTCACTGCCCATATCATTGCATAGTGCAGAAAATACACTATGAGTTCAGGGGCCTTGCTTTAACAAAGTTAACCATTTTCACTGTAGTGTCCAAAACGTCTTTCAAGCTGTCAGGCATTCCCTTGGCAGCAAGAGCCTCTTGATGGATGCTGCAGTGGACCCAAGTGGCGTCGGGAGCAACTGCTTGCACACGCATTACTACTCCACTATGTCTCCCTGTTAATGGCTTTTGCGCCATCAGTAGATACTTTGACTCAAGTATGACAATTAGGTACTTTATCCACCACTGAATATTTGCTATAAGAAATGCCCATATCATGCAGCCCTATACGGTTGTTGTACTGACTGACCTGTTGAGAAAAAAAGCTCAGTGTATGTTGCTAATCTCTCGTATCCAATCACTGTTTTCTGAAGACATTTCCTTACAGTGATATCCTGTTCAGGGTGAGGGCAAGTTCAGGCAAGAAGACTATGTACACAGTATAGACTTCTGAAAGAATAGGAAGGGGATTGTTGCCTAAATACACCAAAGACTTAGGAAATACACAGTAGCTGAAAAGAGGTCTTTGAAAAGACAGAAACAGTCTGTTTTCTCTGAGAATGGTGTTCACTTTCAGGCACAGTAGGGGGTTTTGCACTAAGCAAAAATGGCTTCTTAGTAATAATAAGATCTGTGGCGTTCCTAATTTCCCATTTCCCACCTCCCTCTCTTCATGTGTTCTGTAGACCAACAACATCCCTGATCCCAACAACTCTATAAAAATAGAACGCATTTGCACTCACTGCAGCTCAAGGGCGTGGCAGCTGTATTCTGATCTCCAACCCCAACCAGAAACTGACTGATTAGGCAACACACAGGCATGCAGGCCCGAAGCAGGTCTATTTTTTAATAGAACTTTACTAAAGAACAAGAAGAGCACAGATGGATAGGTAATTCTTTATTTCAAAAGAGATGATTCTGTCTGCACACTGACAATATGTTATATTCCGACTAGGCAATTCTTAATGTCAACTTGCTTATCCATTCGCTGGCTCAGACTGTCCTTGTGGCAGTATGCTGTCACATACCACACAGCCTGATGTCAAGCTGACACTCCTATTTCCAGCTGCCAACAGAACAGCACAGACCAGTGCAGCGTTGTGAAGGATCTAGATAAAGTGGCCCGGACCAGCAGAACAGACAAGGCATTGTTGACATGCACCCAGGGACTCTCAAAGCCTGGAGGACTGAGGCACAGAGAAAGAGAAAGACAGCCTGGCTTTCAGATGTGGAGCTAGTTCTTTCTATGGTTACATTCTATTTGACCTAAGTGTCCTCATCGCCATCTAACAACCGCCGCTCTGAACGTGTTATGGAACGGAAGTTTGTGCCGTAACTCTGTAATAGAAACGTATGTAGTATCCAAATGTGTTCCTGTTCACAGGCAGCATAGCATGTGTGAAGTTAAGAGATATTTAGCAGTCCAATGACTTTTGATGAAATTGTCGTGGAAATTCTACACGATGGCAAAGCGACCCTCAGACAGGCGTAGCCCCAGGAGGAACCTGGGGACGCAAGATGCGTTCGAAGTGTCGATGATCAATGTGTCCTGCAATTCACATTAGTTCTCGCAGCCAGCTGCGTTCATCGACGCACGAGCCGAGTGATCCACCGCTAAGAGTTGTACTCTTTTTTTCTTTTTCTTTTTTTACGCAGAGGCTAGTGGCTAGGCGGAGTCGGGGAGGTCGCCCTCCTTTTCCCCGCCTAGCCCTTCGCCAGAGCGAGAGGCCACAGTTCACGGAGAACAAAGTTTCGATGTTGAACGAAAAGCGTCCGGGTGCTCCGCCAACGCGGTGTAAAATCTTAAATGATGTTTATTAACAGCTAACAGGAGAGGTTCCAACAACCTTGATGCACCATTGTGAACGTCTGTCAGAAGCTCTTTTTATTTTACCTTCATTTAACTAGGCAAGTCAGTTAAGAACACATTCTTATTTTCAATGATGGCCTAGGAACAGTGGGTTAACTGCCTTGTTCAGGAGCAGAAAGATTCGGGGATTCGATCTTGCAACCTTTCGGTTACTAGTCCAACGCTCTAACCACTAGGCTACCCTGCCGCCCCGTTAGTTCTCTTATATACTGCAGACAAGTTATATTTCCATGATTTAGCTTATTCATCACTCGTAATTAATTCATCATTAACGTTTGCTTCATTCATGTGACCGACCAATACTGGTTTATGCATGTGACAGACCAATACCTCACAAGGCTTCTTCTCTCTAAGTTGAGACCTTGAAACAGATATTTTTCATTCTCAAAACAAGGGCCTGGGCGTACTGCCAAATTGCAGATACTGGGGATTCTTTCAATCAGTCACATGCATGAAATTGGCTATTAGAAAAGCACAACCATAACATTTTCCATCACAAAGCCTTGTCAGATCTTACCAAATCTGCAGACCTCTCCAGAGAACACATAGGAGACATAGTTATGGCTGACCCCTCCAACACACGGCCTCAGTGTAGTTGTGTTAAGAGCTGGTAAAACAGGACTAGATCAGGTGGTATCAAACGGCATCAGAGAAGTAACGATGAGTGATGGTCAGCTAGCTAGCTGAGTATACATAGATTAGGGGTGTGAAAGCTAAGACAAATCCCAAACAGAAAAGCAATGATTTTTTACCCCACTAAAATGTATTTGCTGTGCTATAGCCTAACTAGACAATAGGCTACAAAAGCCTGGAGAAATCTGTGTCATTTAAATAAAACCAGAGAGGAAGAGGCGAATGTTAGGCTACTTTGGTGAATTAGCGAGGTGTGCAAGACTGATTACCAAGACATATGCGCACCACATTTTTCTGCCTGCCTGCCCCCTCCTCTCCCTCCCTCCGTCCCTCCCTCGCATGGCTCGCCTGGGGGCGTATGCATTACATCGATTCTGTTGTAAAACGTTTCTTAACGCGGAAGGAAAAGGGGAGGGGCCTATCTGAATTTTGCTCAGAGTCTTGAGAGTAATCTTTTCACACAGCTTAGAGCTTCACCATATACACCACACTACAACTAATGTGCCAAATGGCACCCTATTCCCTACATAGTACACTACTTTTGGCCAGCGTCTTATGGGCCCTGATCAAAAGTAGTGCACTATATAGGAAATAGGGTGCCATTTGAGACGCGCCTACACCACATAACCACGGCAACTGAGGTGACTCGATGGAACACAAATATTCTGGTGGTTTCCTGACATCTGACTACACAGAATTTCTCCTTGCTCTTGTGGTCTAGGGCCATCAAATGTATCATCGCTGAGGACCGAGGGAGGGAGGGCTCATCACCACCCAGCAGAGTTTTAGTTAAGTTAGTCTCTCTCTTTCCCTCCCTCGGTCCCGCCGTCCAGTGTACTAGCTAACAGCTGCTGGAGCATTGGACTGCTGCTGCTGGTGGATTCAGATCCATAGCCATTATCCTTCCTGACTTGGCTAACTACACTTCCTCGCTCACCCACCCTCCATCCTCTTCTCTCTCTCTCTCTCCTCCCTCCCTCCCTCCTCTCCCTGCTTCCCCCTCTCCCCCCTCCTTGGACAAATGACAGGAAACTGGAGAAGCAGATAACAGGACGCAGTTTATTTTGGAAGGCCTTAAACCACTTAACTTGGACATATTTATTCCCCCATAATCACACATTAAAGAAGTAGATTTGAATTAATTGATGTAGTAAGAAAATAAAACAATTTACTGAGCTCAGTTGGACTTGATATTGATGCAATTGTCCATACTGAAAAATAGTGGAGTGAGGAGGCACTTGTTTCTGACTACATCCATGTGTTAAACTGAGGTTTCTTGTTAAATTACAATATTGTCAACTGTCGTCAACAAACAAGTTGACTATGAACTTCCCCTTGTGTGGTTGTTTTTCTAATTTATTTAACTAGGCAGTTAAGAACACATTTTTATTTTACAACGACGGCTTGCCCCCGGCCAAACCCTCCCCTAACCCAGATGACGCTGGGCCAATTGTGCTCCGCCCCTATGGGACTCCAGATCACGGCCGGTTGTGATACAGCCCGGGATCAAACCAGGGTCTGTAGCGACGCCTCTAGCACTGAGATGCAGTGCCTTAGACCGCTGCGCCACTCGGGCGCCATGTCTTTCATCATCACTTGACTTGAATATTGGTTCGTAAACACATGATCTGCTAGCTGCTCACGTGTAGGCCTGAAATAAAGATGGAGAGAAAATAAAGACAGAAGCCGATCTGAGTAATAATATAGGCCTGGCTTAGTGTCTTTGCAGGACTCCTAAAAAGAGCCAAGTAGGAACAGTGCATCCTTCCCTTTGCACTGGACTCAATGAAATTGCAGTCTCCAGACTTGACAAATGTTCAGTTCCCAGGCAACGCCAAGGCTCCTACGTCTGCAGTTGACATGCTTTCTCCCCATTTTAAAAAGACCATAAAAAAATTAACTGCAGAAATGATAAAGTACAGTAAGGGCTCATTTGATAAGCTCTCTTTTAGTCATCTCAGAACTATGCATGACTGAATAGTTTGCCTGACTGAATAACACTTGCTATAGTGGGAGCCAAGGCTAAGGGATGGATTCTGGCCATCAAGGCTGATTTCTTCTACACAAACCTTTTCAATCTAATTAGACTGGCATTGAATAAATGAACACAACCAGAGGTATCAAACTGACAACATAGAGCTTATATATGGTCTGATTACAGTCCGTCAGCTGAATAAACCATAGACACTAACGGCTGATAAAGACTGTCCTCTGGCTGAGTTAATGCCGAAGAGAACATCTTGGTCCATGACGAAGACCGACCGTTTCATCTCCACATATCTGGAATAATGGGTTTCCATCCTTTTAAAACATTCACAAGATGACTGATCATTAAAAGACAAAAGGCCTCAGCAGCAGTCAGACAGATCCGCACACAGATCCATGAGGTCTTCATTCAGACAGGCCGAAAGCACGTTCCCTGGCTATCATAGCAGATCAACAACAACCTACAGCAGATATTGTAATCACAATTCAACAATGAAGGGGGAATTCATGTAGCCTAATCTAATAATTGCCTGGTTTTGCAGTTTAGTAAGGATTGCATGGTGGGATGTGAATGGTAGATTTAATTGTAAACTCTGAGATGTAGCCTAGCCATTAGCCAGGGGTCTACAAGTCTGTGCAACGTGTGGTTTTGTGGGTAGCCGAGACAATAAAGTGAATGGCTTTCTTTGGCACAGCCTCTCCCTGGGAATGTCAGAGGTAGAGTCATTGGTTTCAATGAGTGGCCTAGGCCACATGAGTTACAGCACCCTGTCTGAAAGAGGCTGAGAGAAACCCATCTCTTGGTTTGGTTGCAGACCTGGGTTCAACTACTATTTAAAATAATTTCTAATATTTTCTGTGCTTGATTGAGCTTGCCTGACTTTAATAGCCCAACGCAATAGTCCAAAAACTATAAACCCCGCCCATCTGGCACTCCAACCAGGCTAGAGCTAACGCTGAAAGAATTTGAAAGATATCAAATAGTTTGAACCCAGATCTGCTTCATTGGATGATTCTAGAAGAGCACTAACTCAGTAGACAGAACAGGCTTTACGATCTATACGCCTCCAACTCAGATTCAACAAGAGGTCTTTTTTTTTTTTTTAACCACAAAGTGCACTGCAAACACACTCAAACTAATCGATGCCGGAGCATTTCAATAACATCATAACAGTAACAGTGTTGATACCGTTTCTAGGGAAACAGGAAATGATTTGTGTTAGTTACGCCTTCATCGTCGTGCCACAGTTGGAAATATGTGATCACTGTTCAGATAGCACAGCTGGGGAATTGATTCTCTCTGATTTCACCCCCCAAGGAGAAGGCTAATGTGAATATGATCATGTGCCTAGTCCGCCTGCTCGTACTAACCACAGAGAAGCCTGGTGCCGATCACTAGATGACATCACTCCACAGAATCAAGCTCTGGCTACGTACATTACAACCATGAAGGGACCAAAACGGAAGTGTTGGTCTGAACTACTGAAACCAATTCAATAGCAGTAATAATAGTAACTCGTTACATAGCATTTCTCAGCACCTGCTAGGACATCTGCTAAACTGTGTACACGACCAATAAACTTGAATCAACTGTGTGAACATGCATTCCAGTGTCATTTCAGAGTTTATAGAGTATCAGAAGAGGAAATACTGCTGTGTAAGAAAGAGCCACTTCATGATTAAGATTTCTTAGTAACTTCTTTTTTTTTTTTTTTAAGTGTTAAACGTCTGGTCCCTTCACAGTGCTTCTTAATAATATGACGCATCAGGAAGGCCATAGATCTCATTGCCTCTCTATGAGCAAACAGACCTTTCATCCCTTTAGCACAGCTGACTGAGGACAGATGAACAACATGTACAACAAGGGGTAAAGGCCAATCAGAACCACACGTGTTCAGCAGTTATTAATGGCGATTCTGACGAGCACCAACAAAGTCACGAGAAAACGGATGCAGAGAAACTAGACTATACTTTTGTTTGTTGTATTGATATTTTTCTCCCTATAGTTATATTTGGTGGAAGATTTACAATAAATTACAGTAAAAGAAAGGAATGGTTACAGAACTCCGGCTTGTTTAGCCCATAGGCCTACACCAGATGAACAGCCAGACAGTCCAGCCAGCCCGACCAGACAGTCCAGCCAGCCCGACCAGACAGTCCAGCCAGCCCGACCAGACAGTCCAGCCAGCCCGACCAGCCAGCCCGACCAGACAGTCCAGCCAGCCCGACCAGACAGTCCAGCTAGCCAGACCAGACAGTCCAGCTAGCCAGGCCAGCTAGCTAAGCAAGCCAGACAGGCCAGCTAGTCCAGCTTGCCAGACCAGACAGTCCAGACCATTCAGTCCAGACCATTCAGTCCAGCTAGCCAGACCAGACAGTCCAGCTAGCCAGACCAGACAGTCCAGCTAGCCAGGCCAGACAGTCCAGCTAGCCAGGCCAGACAGTCCAGCTAGCCAGGCCAGACAGTCCAGCTAGCCAGGCCAGACAGTCCAGCTAGCCAGGCCAGACAGTCCAGCTAGCCAGGCCAGACAGTCCAGCTAGCCAGGCCAGACAGTCCAGCTAGCCAGGCCAGACAGTCCAGCTAGCCAGGCCAGCTAGCCAAACCAGCTTGCCAGACCAGCCAGGCCAGCTAGCCAGACCAGCCAGCCAGACCAGACAGTCCAGCTTGCCAAGCATGCCAGCCAGGACAGCTAACCAGACCAGACAGGCCAGCTAGCCACGCAAGCCATACAGGCCAGCTAGCTAAGCAAGCCAGACAGGCCAGCTTGCCAGGCCAGCTAGTCCAGCTTGCCAGTCCAGCTAGCCAGGCCAGCTAGCCAGACCAGACAGTCCAGCTTGCCAGACCAGCCAGACCAGCTAGCCAGACCAGACAGTCCACCTAGCCAGGCCAGCTAGCCAGACCAGCCAGCCAGGCATGCCAGCCAGGACAGCTAGCCAGGCATGCCAGCCAGGACAGCTAGCCAGGCAAACCAGCCAGGACAGCTAGCCAGACCAGCTAGCCAGACCAGGGCCAACAAGTAAACAACAATGCTGCTACAATGAGCTGTGAGGAGAGGATCAGAAAAGCCAGTTCAATTGTCAAAATCTATCCTCCAGACAGCTGCCAGGGACTCCTAGCTTTTTCTAGTTGTGTAGCACTCTACTATAACATCTGGTATTGACTAGTGAAGTGGCAGTGTCCCTGCATGGCCTGGAACATCATTCTTATCGCAGGCCTGAGCTGCTACGGTATATGGAAGACATTCTGTTCTTTTTTTTGTCATTTCCCTTTTTTGTAAACCACAAGTTCTGTAATGACACCGATAAAGACATTTTTTGCTTCTTCACTTCACATAACTATAATCTTAGTTAATAAGAAAAAGGAAATTACAATGGTCATTTCTTCATTGGTACTTTTCCAGTGTAGTATGGTCACATTTAGACTGCAGACGAAAAAACACTAATTAATCACAAAATTGATATTAGGGACGAAATTGCTTTTCGGATTCCGTACTAATCTGCCATTTTTACAAAACACATGCCTAGACTGTAAGGCCTAGGTTGCCATAAGTTTCAGTCAGTCATCTCCTTTATGAAGAGGTTTTGTGGAGCACCTCTTGGAGTACCACTGTGGTTTTCACTACTTTTGATTCTATTTACACTCTACTCGACATACTGTATAAAGAGTATGTCGTTTCTGTATCTGACTGTAGGCCTACTATCCGACTGTAGGCCTAGATTGCTGGCTGCCATGGAGTTGTCAGTCATCTCCTTTACGTAGAGGAGCACCACTTTATCTATCTTTTCTTTTACTAGGCAAGTCAAATTCTTATTTACAATGACGGCCTAGGAAGAGTGGGTTAACTGTCTTATTCTGGGGCAGAATAGATTTATACCTTGTCAGCTCGGTTACTGGGCAAAGCTGTAACCACTAGACTACCAGCCACCCCTGACTGTAGGCTATACAACAAATATTGTATTGAACTGCATAGGCTACATGGACTATATTCAGAAAATCAAAATGATGTGTCTGTCATTAGCAGACAGATCAGGATGTATTGAACTGCATTGTTGGTTAAGGGCTTGTAAGTAAGCATTTCATGGTAAGGTCTACACCTGTATATCAGCGCATGTGTCGAATAACATTTGATTTGATGACATGCGTATTACAATGTCATACAATGGGGTTGTCCTTATCAGTCCTAATCAACTGATCTGTCTTCCATGAAGTCTCAATAAAAAGCTATTTGCACAATACTTGTGGAGGAAACGTGGATCCATGCAATTGTATGTTGGCATTCACATGAGGCTACCACCAAAAACAGCTGAAGTCATGAATTTCTAGAGGACGCTTGAATTGACGATAAATGTACAAGTGTTAGATAGATACAAAGTATATTTGTTTGAAATACTCGGGCATGAGAATAGTGAAGGCCTGTAGGTCGAGATATACGGCAGGCAACCCTCGGCTCCGGGGGGCAGGGCATATTTTCAAGGGGAAAAGGGCGTCACTGTCCTATGGCCCAAGTGGAAAACTTCAACAAAACTTGATACATTGTAGTTACATCGCTGCATGTTGCCAACCGATAGAGCAGGGAAAATAAACAAAGTAAACGGTAACTTGTTAGATAAAATGACAAGGAATCGTGGCGGGCTGGCACAAAGTAGCCACTACACAGACGGCGAGCGGCAGGTAACCTACCCGCAGTCAGGGGTATTCGGATGGGACTTTTCACTTACCCGAACCAGGTTGCTGACAGCTGCCTGCACCGCAGCCACCGGAGCCGTGAGATCCGGGATAGCTTTCCCGTCCACCTCACCTTCTTCGTGCATTATCACCAGATGGGATATCTGCTGAGCCACCGGCTCTAGAATACTTTCTATCGTCTTTGTGTGAAAAACCGGCATGATGAAAACTTGAGTCCGCTCTCTTATCCAAGAGAAGAAAAAAAAAAAGCCTGGCTCCGTTTGTCTGTTTCAAAAGTTCCCTCTCTTGGTTGTGCCCCTATAAAGTCTAAGGTTAATCCAACACTTTCCTTGGCCAGCACAGTCTCACTCTCTGGGAACACTAACTGCTCCCCTTGCAACCATCAATGTGACAATCCCCAACCGCAGCTCTCGAAGACTGAGCAACCTACCCGACAAAACGCTATGTCCGCCACCCGACCAATAAGAGAAATGGCATAAATGTTACCGTAAACGCGATTGGCACAACCGGATGTCACTCTTTCGCAATAGGCTCCGCCTGTTTCACATAGTCGAGTTTGCTAGAGATGCGAGTTCTCCCCAAATTACGTAAGCATTCCCATGCCCTAAAAAGGGAAATATGTTTCCTCTGTTGAGAGGAGCGAATTCCAACCAGCAAGGACAGACGGTGTAAATTGTAGTGACGCATCAGGTTTGACAAGATGCTGGCAGAAGGGACTGACATACAGCCTAGTTGCTTTGGGATAAAGGCTATACCTCTGTCCATCTTATTTATTACGTTAGAATAAACAATGGTAGAATAGAATAGAATAGAATAGGGAAACGTTTTTGGCTTCGAAGAAATTATTTAAAAAATCGATGGAATCCACAGATATTGATTTAATAAATATTCCATTATATTCCTTTTTTACAGTTATGATCCAACATATTACAAACTACAGCGCTCAAGTAATTCTTCAAAGTATACCGGACCAGGAGCGTACAACTAAATTTAATCTTTATGGGTAACATGTTTGTCTGAAGACTGAAACTGGTGGGATTTTATGAGCCTAAGTTCAAGAGTTCCATACGTATGGAGTCTACCCACTGCCATCCCAGTGGCAATTGACCACACTGTACATCCACCTATTCACAGTTGATCCTATGAGTGTTTAAAGTTCTGTATCCAGTGGCATCGAGATCAGCCTCAGACATATTTATCATGTCGTTTTCACTTTCATACTTTAGTAGACAACACACTCAAACCACCTAGACTGAAGAAAAATAATTTTATTAAAACATAGTGTAACAAAAATCAAGCATGGCACATTTGTGTACTAACTCTGGTGAAAACTATTTATTCTGGTTCTGGTCTACTTGTGTGTAGCATAACACATTTCTCAAATTCCATCTCCTCCCTTTACAACCTGAAATAACAATACTGCAGTATAAAAAAAAAACATACAACCAAACCAGTGAAGGAATTCCCTCAGATTCCCAGGAGGCTGCAAGGCAGCATCCTACTTCCTAAAAAGGAAGAGTCTTAAAAGTAAAGAATCAAGGAAGTTACTCGGTTTGAGACCTCATGTAAACATTCTATCTTGCAGTGTTTTATCATCTATAAGCAAAGATGATTAAATCAAAGATCCTGAAATATACAAGATATCAATCTCTAATTTAAAGCTTATTTCAGGAGTTATATTATAATCATCTTCAAGATTTAGTTAATCTCTCATTTAGGCTTGGATTTCTGACATGTCTGTGGAGTACACAGTCAGTGTTGAAGAGTACACTGCATCTCCAGGATTACTGCCATATAGCTAAATGCAGCCATTTCAGTTTCTCTCCAGGATTACTGCCATATAGCTAAATGCAGCCATTTCAGTTCCTCTCCAGGATTACTGCCATATAGCTAAATGCAGCCATTTCAGTTTCTCTCCAGGATTACTGCCATATAGCTAAATGCAGCCATTTCAGTTCCTCTCCAGGATTACTGCCATATAGCTAAATGCAGCCATTTCAGTTCCTCTCCAGGATTACTGCCATATAGCTAAATGCAGCCATTTCAGTTCCTCTCCAGGATTACTGCCATATAGCTAAATGCAGCCATTTCAGTTTCTCTCCAGGATTACTGCCATATAGCATAATGTAGCCATTTCAGTTCTTCTTACCTCATAGTCACTAATTCCTAGGTACACAGACCCAAATCAGTCAATTTTTAAGGGAGCAGAATAGAGTTAGGAAGCAGAGTAGAATAGAGTATAACTATCAGAAATCAGGTTTAGGCTCTGTAGCCTATGAGTACTTCCCTTATTTCAGAATGCCTGAAAAGCTGATGATATACTTGTACTGTTTTGTCTTATGCTAGTTATTTGATGTGCAAGCAACTGCAAATCACAATTTTTCATTTCATCCAAAAGGCCCATAGAGAATGGAGATGCTATAGAATAGGCCTAGATGACAGTACACAAGGAGGCCCATCGCTCTCTCTAGAAAGGCATGCCTGTAGGTAAGATAACCAAGGAGAAGAGTCCATTCTAGATATAGAAATCAAAGGAAAGCAGCTCGTTGTAGTTCTCTGAAGTCTGGGTTTGTAGTTCTCTGAAGTCTGGGGTTGCTCCAAGGACCCTCCCCTGTGAAGGCAGCAGGTTGTAGTTCTCTGAAGTCTGGGGTTGTAGTTCTCTGAAGTCAGTGGTTGCTCCAAGGACCCTCCCCTGTGAAGGCAGCAGGCTGTAGTTCTCTGAAGTCTGGGGTTGTAGTTCTCTGAAGTCTGGGGTTGCTCCCAGGACCCTCCCCTGTGAAGGCAGCAGGCTGTAGTTCTCTGAAGTCTGGGGTTGTAGTTCTCTGAAGTCTGGAGTTGCTCCAAGGACCCTCCCCTGTGAAGGCAGCAGGCTGTAGTTCTCTGAAGTCTGGGGTTGTAGTTCTCTGAGGTGTGTGTTGCTCCCAGGACCCTAGCCTGTGAACAGTCTGGAATGCATGTGGGGTTGGCTGCTGGTCAAGATGGATGCCTGTGTCCCAAATGGCACCCTATTCCCTATGTAGTGCACTACTTTTATTTTTATTTTACCTTTATTTAACCTTTATTTAACTAGGCAAGTCAGTTAAGAACAAATTCTTATTTACAATAACAGCCTAGGAACAATGCGTTAACTGCCTTGTTCAGGGGCAGAACGACAGATTTTTACATTGTCAGCTCAGGGATTTTATCTAGCAACCTTTCAGTTACTGGCCCTATGCTCTAACCACTAGGCTACCTGCTGTGGGAATATAGGGAATAGGGTGCAATTTGAGACATTGCCCCTGGCCTCCTTCTTATGCACTACAGCTGATAGAAGAACAGAAGGATACCGTCTGTCCACACAGACCTGTTGGTAGTTTTGTATTTAGTTCCTACTCAACCATTTCTGGTGGCATGAGTAAGTGTTAAGTGTTTGCACGTTTCATTGTTATAACTATTGTGAAGTAAACAGATGTACACTGTGCTCCTGTGATGCCGTGCTATCATTTGATGTATTAGGAATTGTCCTTGATACTGCTGACAGCATTCTTTAGATGCTTTGTCAAAAGGCAAATTTTGAAGCGTCAACAGCACTACTCTGTCTGTACAAAGGACTTGCAATGCCATGGATAGTTAACACCTGACACCATCTGGTGGTGAAATGTACTAAATACAACAGGTGGAAATAATTGAGGAAATTCGATACTCGCTATCATGCTCAATTAGAACCTGTACTACATTGTTATACCAGGAAAATGACTACGGGAGGACTTTCAAAATGTTGTTTTGTATTAAATGTAAATCTTACGAGTTTATTAAGTTAAACCATTGTGTCGTTTTTAACTCAGCTAGCCACCCCATCTTCACTAAACTCTATCACCTCCGTATAGATATCTCTCTGTAGGTATCACTGCATGTCTTTAAAATTGGATTTGGTCAATGTTTGTTACTCATCCCGTCTCAAGTTCTCTGGTGAAACCCGGAACCGGATGATGTCACCGTAGGTTACTGTAACCGTGGGGACCCCAGCTCTGAGTATGTAATTCCTGCCATGGCTGATGCGTTTTCCACACCCCTCCTTTCCCACACTTTCCCCTCGATGACATATTCCCACCGCTAGCCGTTACAACAAAAATAACACGGTGGGTCAGGGACAGCTGCCGTGGTGCTGCTAGTGGCCTCCCGTGAGGAGGGCTTCCACTAATCCCTGCGCTGCGTGTCAAGTCCCACAACAGTTGTCATGACTTCCCTGCCAGGCTGAAGACAAGGTAAGCCCCCTCTACCCCCCACTCTGTAACTCACCACTCACCCCTTTTACTGATCTGGAGAGAGAGAGATCAATGTGCATAGTAAGTACTAGAATATTGTCATGGACTAGGTATGAAATAAATGTAAAAGAGTTTATTAGCTAAATGACCCAAAACAATAGTAAAGCTAATGTAATTCGTTGTGTGAAAAACCATAACAAATTAAAATAAAGATGATCTGTGTTACAAGCAGATAATATTTCTTGCCAATAGAGATGGAATTTCATCTTTCAACAGCTGCAATTCAACACTAACAAATCTCCTTTTATGGGTTGAATGGAATGAGTTGGAAAACTCAGGTTCACCACTATAGGCCTCTCATCAGGCACTAATAACACTGAAGAATTCAAAAACCATAGGCTAAATGTTTTGCCATTAACTGACTAACCTCGCCCCCAGGCTAATTGCTACCACATACAGTAGAAGCATTGGTTCAACAGAAAGAGAGCTGGCTGGTGGACAAGACTGTCAACTGACTGACCCCAACAAAACCACATGAATCATCTGTCATTAACAAGATCTGTAATTGGAGAAATGAAGCATTCCTTTCATCCAGGTGACAAATTTAAGGCAAAACTCTAGCCTTAACTACATTTAAATAGCCATCGGGTAAAAGATCTCAAGCCTTGTGGTTCAAGGTTGACCACCGGTCAATACAGATTCCAGATTCATGACTAGGTCGAGGCTCCTGGGTGGTGAGGATTGTGTGGGTGTTGTGGGTGGATTAAGGTGGTAAAGATGGTGTATGTTATTAGGGAGGTAACCATATTACAAGCTGTCACTGGTGAGTCACTGGAAGGAGAACTTCCCACATTTGCTACAGTAGACTTTCAAGGTTGGAAGTTGGAACCGTTTTGGAATAACATTGGATTTGTGAGTAATATAAAAATGCTTTATTGTTGCCCCTTTTGAAAAGACAGAAGTACAAAAAATATGTTTACATTTCAGTAGTTAAAAAGCTTATATTCCTATATGTACAATTATACAACATGATATAGTGTCTATAACAGACCCCAAGGAGGTTATTTCTGTGGGTACATAGACCCTGAAGAGGTTATTTCTGTGGGTACATAGACCCCAAGAAGGTTATTTCTGTGGGTACATAGACCCCAAGAAGGTTATTTCTGTGGGTACATAGACCCTGAGGAGGTTATTTCTGTGGGTACATAGACCCCAAGAAGGTTATTTCTGTGGGTACATAGACCCTGAAGAGGTTATTTCTGTGGGTACACAGACCCCAAGGAGGTTATTTCTGTGGGTACATAGACCCTGAGGAGGTTATTTCTGTGGGTACACAGACCCCCGAGGAGGTTATTTCTGTGGGTACATAGACCCTGAGGAGGTTATTTCTGTGGGTACATAGACCCTGAGGTGATGGAGGATAAGCCTGTCTTTTCTTCTATCCACTTGTTGTAGTTGGTCACGGCTGTGTACACGCCTGGTCGTAATGCTCTAGAACACCCCTCGCCCCAACTGACGATTCCAAAAAGGAACATTCGATTATCCACCTCACACACCATGGGCCCTCCGGAATCACCCTGGGAAAAAAAGAGGAATACTGTATAATATACAGTGACACATTTGTTATTGTTTTTGCTCTGTACCCCCAGCACTTTGGATTTGAAGTGGTACAATGACTATGAGTGCAGCTTTAATTTGAGGTCATTTTCATTTAGAAATTACAGCACTTTTTGTACAGTCCCCCCCATTTTAGGTAACCAAAGGTATTGGGACTAATTCACTTACATGTGTATTAAAGTTGTCAAAAGTTAAGTATTTTGTCCCATATTCCTAGCATCAATGGCTGCAGTACATCAAGCTTCTGACTCAACAAATGTGTTGGATTTCATTTGCTGTTTTGTTTTGGTTGTGTTTCAGATTATTTTGTGCCCAATAGAAATGAATGGTAAATAATGTATTGTGTTATTTTGGAATCACATTCATTGTTAATAAGAATAGAATATGTTTCTAAACACTTCTACATTAATGTGAATGTTACAATGATCACGGATAATCATTAATGAATCGTGAAGGATGATGAGTGAGAAAGTTACAAAGGCACAAGTATCATACCCCCAAGACATGCTAACCTCTCACCATTACCAATAACAGGGGAGGTTAGCATTTTATATCATACCCCCAAGACATGCTAACCTCTCACCAATACAATAACAGGGAGGGGTTAGCATTTTATATCATACCCCCAAGACATGCTAACCTCTCACCATTACCAATAACAGGGGAGGTTAGCATTTTATATCATACCCCCAAGACATGCTAACCTCTCACCATTACCAATAACAGGGGAGGTT
>QNTS01005269.1:54924-80311 GCA_003317085.1 Hucho hucho | reverse complement strand
TTCTGGGTAAGTCTCTAAATTCTTTGCACACCAGGATTGCATGCTAGTCTTCTAGCTCTGTCAAGTTGGTTGTTGATCATTGCTACAAAGCCATTTAAGTCTTGCCATAGAATTTCAAGACGATTTAAGTCAAAACTAACTAGGGCGCTCTGGAACATTCAATGTCGTCTTGGTAAGCAACTCCAGTGTATATTTGGCCTGGTGTTTGAGGTTATTGTCCTGCTAAAAGTTGAATATTTCCCAGTAAAGCAGACTGAACCAGGTTTTCCTCTAGGATTTTGCCTGTGCTTAGCGCTACTCTGTTTATTTTCATCATAAACATCCTTGCCGATGACAGGCATGTAGCCACCACCATGCTTGAAAATTTGAAGAGTGGTACTCAGTTATTTGTTGTTGGATTTGCTCCAAATATAACGCTTTGTATTCAGGACATAAAGTCAATTTCATTGCCACATTTGTTTGCAGTATTACTTGTGCCTCATTGCAAACAGGATGCATGTTTTGGAATATTTTTATTCTGTACACACTTCCTTTTCACTATGTCATTTAGGTTAGTTTTGTGGAGTAACTACAACGTAGTTGATCCATCCTCAGTTTTCTCTCACAGCCGTTAAACAGTTTAAAGTCACCATCAGCCTCGGTGAAATCCCGAGCGGTTTCCTTCCTTTCCGGCAACTGAGTTAGGAAGGACACCTATATCTTTGTACTGACTGGGTATATTTATACACCATCCAAAGTGTAATTGTCAACTTCACCATGCTCAACAGGATATTCAACGTCTGTTTGTTTTTTTACCCACCTACCAGTAGGTGCACTTCTTTGCGAGGCATGGGAAAACCTCCCTCGTCTTCGTGGTTGAATCTGTGTTTGAAATTCAATGCTCATCTTGGGACCTTACAATGATCTCTATGTGTCAGGTACAGAGATGAGGTAGTAATTCAAAAATCCTGTTAAACACTTATCAGATGAGTCCATGCAATTTGTGACTTTGTTAAGCACATTTTTACTCCTGAACTTTATGCTTGCCATAACAAAGGGATAGAATACTTATTGACACAATACTTGTAATTAATTAATTTGTAAAAATCTCTAGAAACATAATTCCACTTTCACATTATGGGGGATTGTGTGTAGGCAAGTGAAACTCAATTTAATCCATAGAAGAAAATGTGGAAAAAGTCAAGTGGCGTGAATACTTTCTGAAGGCACTTTGAGATCGGCTCTTCAGGCAGTCGTTGGGTTGCTAGCTCTGTAGGTAGCTAGCTCTGTATGGCTGTGTATATTTGAGTATTACCAGTTAGGCTATTCTGCTTTTCTCTGGTAAACAACACACCTATGCTCAAGCGTGAAGTCAGGTTTCACAATATACTAAAATAACTTGGCTATTATTTAAGTCATGTTGGAATTTAGATTGTTATACTGCACTATTTGCAATGAATGAGAATTATCTTTGACGTAACTCCTTGCTAACAAACCACAAAGTCATACCAAAAGTCGGTTTAATGGTTTATATGCATTTCTATTAAAATCTCTCCTTCTCCATTTTGGGGGAAAGCCTCATGAAAAAATATAGACAAATAAAGTAAATTCCCAGTCCAATATTTAAATCTGATCAAATCAGTCAAAAGTGACAATCCTAGTGAAAATGACCGCTTTCTTTAACTTGTCAGTGTAAACGTAACAGTGTTGTATCAGCCAGGCATGCTTTCAACTTAGGTCAATTGATTCTATTATTGGGAAATATATAGAGTTCAACTTATCATACAACTCAAGCAAAATGTTTAAAAAAGCTTCTCTCTCAAAACAAATGGAATGGATATGTAGGAAAATGGCACTGACAGATAGGGCTGCCATGCTTCTAGCTTACAAGCATGTCGCTACACCCGCAATAACATCTGCTAAACATGTGTATGTGAAAAATACAAATTGATTTGAGCGGTTTGGTTTTCCTGAAAACATGTATGCACACACAACACACATACTGTGACTTCAGTCCATTTTCCTATGGCCCTCTGAAGCAGCCCACTGGACAGGCCAAGCAAGGTCTTTCTCTTCTTTGTGGCAGGGGTGTGTGTGTGTGTGTGTGTGTGTGTACACATGAGCAGCCATTGGGTCCTACAGACAAGCCATAGACTGGCACTGCCCCTTCGTGTCTTAGGAGGGGTGGGGATAGGGAGGGCACTTCAGATATTACGCCATCTTTTAGTCTGTTTTTACCCCCTCCATCCTCCTTCCCCCATCCTGCTATCCAGAAGGGAGGGCATTTGAGTAATGTGGCCCCCACAAGGGCCGTCTGGGGTGGCGTTGGGCGCCTCAGTTCGAGGCACTGCTGTTGTAGGCGCTGGAGGTGGAGGGCGTGGAGCCCGACGCCAACGGTCCGGCTCCGGTGGCCAAGGCCTTGCGGAAGGGGGGCATGAGGAAGGAGTCTTGGGCCAGCTGCAGCACGTCGATGCGCTCCTCCTTGCGGTAGGCCAGGCAGCGGCGGATGAAGGCCTGATGGAAAGGGAGGTAAAGGCACCGAAGTGAGATGTTTATTTTGTTTTTTAGGGGGTAGATCAGCTTTAATATTGCATATAGATTGTGGCTTCCATCGATGTAATTGTCTGCATCATTCACAATCCCCCGATTGATACACACACTCTCTACCAGTCAAAGGTTTGGACACACCTACTCATTCAAGGGTTTTTCTTTATTTTTACTATTTTCTACATTGTAGAATAAGTCTAGACATCAAAACTATGAAATAACACATATGGAATCATGTAGTAACTCAAAAACATCAACTGTTCAGAGGAGACTGCGTGAATCAGGCCTTCATGGTCGAATTGCTGCAAAGAAACCACTACTAAAAAGGACACCAATAATAAGAAGAGACTTGCTTGGGCAAGAAACACAAGCAATGGACATTAGACAGGTGGAAATCTGTCCTTTGGTCTGATGAGTCCAAATTTGAGATTTTTGGTTCCAACCGATTTGTCTTTGTGAGACGCGGTGTGGGTGAACGGATGATCTCCGCATGTGTGGTTCTCACCGTGAAGCATGGATGAGGAGGTGTGATGGTTTGGGGGTGCTGGTGAATTCAAGGCACACTTAAATTCTTAGGGCTATTTTGAAGTTCGGATGAAAAACGTGCCCAAAGTAAACTGCCTGTCACTCAGGCCCAGAAAACACTGAAGTTTCTACAACTGTTAAAATAATGTCTGAGTATAACAGAACTGATATGGCAGGTCAAACCCAGAGCAAAATCCATCCGGGATGTCTGAATCAGTCATGTCACACTGTTTTCAATTGGCATGCTATTCAAAGCAGGGTATTTTAGCTCCCAGATTGCAGGTCCTATGGCTTCCACTAGATGTCAACAGTCTTTAGAAAAAGGTTGGAAGCTTCAATCATGAAAATCAAGGGAGTAAGACCACTTGTTCCTGAGTTCACGTCAAGTGTACTGTTTTGGATTTTGAGCATAACAGGGAATGCGCGCTGAGTTCTTTTTCTCTTCTATTCAGCAGGTTATATTCCTTCTGAAATATTATAGTGTATATTCATTTTATGGTATCTGAGTATTGATTACAAATGCTGTATGAATTTTTTCGATGAACTTTACGGGTACTTTTGGGATATCGTTTGTCTGCATGGATGAAAGCCTTTGGGCAGGTGGATTACTGAACAAAACGCGCCAACCAAACGGAGCTATATGGATATAAAGAGGAACTTTATCGAACAAAAGGACCTTTTATTGTGTAACCTGGACGCTTGGGTATGCCATCAGAGGAAGATCAAAAGGTAAGCGATTTATTTTATGCTATTTTTGAGTTGTGACACCTCTGCTGGCTATGTTATTATGCTCATTGCGTTTGACTGGGGCGCTGTCCTCAGACAATCAAATGATCTGCTTTCGCCGTAAAGCCTTTTTGAAATCTGACAATGCTGTTAGATTAACACGAGTCTAAGCTTTTGAAGGGTGTGCAGCATTTGTATTTTCATGAATGTTTGAAATTTGAATTTGGCGCTCTGCATTTCACCGGATGTTGTCAAAATCAATCCCGTTCACGAAATTGGATCCGTAACAGGTTAAGCAGCATGACTACCACAGCATTCTAAAGTGATACTCCATCCCATCTGGTTTGTGCTTAGTGGGACTATCATTTTTTTCAACAGCACAATGGCCCAAAACACAACTCCAGGCTGTGTAAGGGCTATTTGACCAAGGAGAGTGATGGTGCTGCATCAGATGACCTGGTCTCCACAATCACCCGACCTCAACTCAATTCAGATGGTTTGGGATGAGTTGGACCGCAGAGTGAAGGAAAAGCAGCCAACAAGTTCTCAGCATATGTGGGAACTCCAAGACTGTTGGAAAAGCATTCCAGGTGTAGCTAGTTGAGAGAATGCCAAGATTGTGCAAAGCTGTCATCAAAGCAAAGGGTGGCTTCTTTGAAGATCCTCAAAATATTTTGATTTGTGAAAACACTTTTGGTTACTACACGAATTCAAATGTTAAATCCTAGTTTAGATGTCTTCAATATTATTCTACAATGTAGAAAATATAAAAAATAAAGGATCCCTTAAATGTGCGTTTGTGTGTGATATAACTAAAATAAGCAGAAAAACGGGGAGATTTGATTATCCAATGTCAAGTCCTAGGTGATGGAGCTTAGATACACCCTCCTACCCTGAAACACACACGCACGCTGGTCCCCCGTTGTGACCATTTTCCCAAGCATCAGACCTTTGATTATTTTGTGACAAGTTAAAGGAATGGTGGATGGTTCACTCAAGATACAATTCAATCTGGATAAATGATTGTAAAGGGATGGGAGGTTGTTTACATGGTTTAGCTGACTTTGAGAGGGAGTGTGTGCATGGAGAGAGAATGTTTGTGTGCATGCAAACGTGTGTGTGTGTGTTTACAAATGTGTGTTGCGTACCTTGGCTTCTGTGGTGACCACAGGTTTGGGGGGAAACTGCACCTCTTTGGCTTTCAGTATGGTGTTCTCCTGCAAGATGTCCTGCTGGGACTGGTTGTGTCCAAATGGCTGGAGAGGAATAAAATTAAATGTAGAGATTTACAGAGGGAGACAAAAGCGAGAGGGGGAAAAGAGGCAGGACTTCTTTGAAAGCCTACAAACTCCCAATACTATCAAGATAATTGTTGCTTGAAAGGACAAAAGTAGAATGGTTGAAGGGACTAGCAAATAAATACTTAAAGTGTTAAGTTTCAGTAGCCTCGCTAGAACAGCTGGTTCTAGAGTAACGTTTCAGACAGTGACATTTGTCAGGCATGATGTTAGCAAGACATTGCAAGGACGCACAGCGTGCGAAGGGGAATCCATTCAAGCGTTCTACTTGAGCGTGGTGTGTGTTTACCTTGCGTCCGTAGAGGCTCTGGTAGAAGATGACCCCCACCGACCACACGTCCACCTTGTTGGAGATCTTGGGGGGTTCCTTGCCGACCACAAAACACTCTGGGGGCAGGTACCTGCAGAGGGGGCATTATAAATTAGTTAGTAATGTATACTGAACAAATATATAAAAACGCAACATGTAAAGTGTTGGTCTCATGTTTCACGTGCTGATTTAAAAGAACCCAGAAATGTTCCATGCACAAACTGTCAGAAACAGTCTCAAGGACATCAGCATGCTCGTCTTGCTCCTCATCAGGGTCTTGACCGGATTGCAGTTTGGCGTCGTAACCGACTTCAGAGGGCAAATCCTCGCCTTCGATCGCCACTGGCTCCCTGGAGAAGTGTGCTCTTCGAGGATGAATCCCGGTTTCAACTGTACCAGACAGATGTCAGTATAGCGTCGTGTGGGTGAGAGGTTTGCTGATGTCAACGCTGTGAACAGAGGGCCCAATGGTGGCAGTGGGGTTTGCTATGGGCAGGAATAAGCTATGGACAACAAACACAATTGCATTTTATCTATGGCAATTTGAATGCACAGAGATACCGTGATGAGATCCTGAGGCCCATTGTCATGCCATTCGTCGGCCCTGTGTCGCAACGATCTGCACACAATTCCTGGAAGCTGAAAATGTCCCCGTTCTTCACCCATTGAGCTTGTTTGGGATGCTCTGGATCGATGTGTACGACAGCATGTTCCAGTTCCCGCCAATATCCAGCAACTTCGTACAGCCATTGGAGAGTGGGACAACAAGCCACAATCAACAGCCTGAGCAACTCTACGCGAAGGAGCTATGTCACGCTGCACGAAGCAAATGGTGTTCAGACCAGACACTGACTGTTTTACTGATCCACGCACCTACTTTTTTTTAAGGTACAGTATCTGTGACCTACAGATGCATATCTGTATTCTGGGTCATGTGAAATCCATAGATTACGGCCTAATGAATTTCAATTGACTGATTTCCCAATATGAACTGTTACTCAGTAAAATCTTATCTTATAAAAAATCTTATATATTTTTTCCCCCTAGTGTAGATTGAGTGTGTGTTTTTGCTTGCGCATGCATATGTGTATGTGTGCTTGCATGGATATGTACAGTTGAAGTCGGACGTTTACATATACTTAGGTTGGAGTCATTAAAACTCGTTTTTCAACCACTCCACAAATTTCTTGTTAACAAACTAGTTTTGGCAAGTCGGTTAGGACATCAACATTGTGTATGACACGTAATTTTTCCAACAATTGTTTACAGAGAGATTATTTCACTGTATCACAATTCCAGTGGGTCAGAAGTTTACATACACTAAGTTGACTGTGCCTTTAAACAGCTTGGAATTCCAGAAAATGATGTCATGCTTAAGAAGCTTCTGATAGGCTAATTGACATCATTTGAGTATATTGGAGGTGTACCTGTGGATGGATTTCAAGGCCTACCTTCAAACTCAGTGCCTCTTTGCTTGACATCATGGAAAAATCAAAAGAAATCAGCCAAGACTTCAGATAAAGAATTGTAGAACTCCACAAGTCTGGTTCATCCTTGGGAGCAATTCCCAAACGCCTGAAGGTACCACGTTCATCTGTACAAACAATAGTACGCAAGTATAAATACCATGGGACCACGCAGCCGTCATACCGCTCGGAAGGAGACGCGTTCTGTCTCCTAGAGATGAACGTACTTTGGTGCGAAAAGTGCAAATCAATCCCAGAACAACAGCAAAGGACCTTGTGAAGATGCTGGAGGAAACAGGTATAAAGTATCTATATCCACAGTAAAACGAGTCCTATATCGACATAATCTGAAAGGCCGCTCAGCAACAAAGAAGCCACTGCTCCAAAACCACCATAAAAAAGCCAGACTACGGTTTGCAAATGCACATGGGGACAAAGATCGTACTTTTTGGAGAAATGTCCTCTGGTCTGATGAAACAAAAATAGAACTGTTTGGCCATAACAACCATCGCTATGTTTGGAGGAAAACGGGGGAGGCTTGCAAGCCGAAAAACACCATTCCAACCGTGAAGCACGGGGGTGGCAGCATCATGTTATGGGGGTGCTTTGCTGCAGGAGGGACTGGTGCACTTCACAAAATAGATGGCATCATGAGTAAGGAAAATTATGTGGATATATTGAAGCAACATCTCAAGACATCAGTCAGGAAGTTAAAGCTTGGTCGCAAATGGGTCTTCCAAATGGACAATGACCCCAAGCATACTTCCAAAGCTGTGGCAAAATGGCTTTAATCCTATAGAAAATGTGTGGGCAGAACTGAAAGAGGCCTACAAACATGACTCAGTTACACCAGCTCTGTCAGGAGGAATGGGCCAAAATTCACCCAACTTATTGTGGGAAGCTTGTGGAAGGCTAGCCAAAACATTTAACCCAAGTTAAACAATTTAAAGGAAATGCTACCAAACACTAATTGAGTGTATGTAAACATCTGACCCACTGGGAATGTGATGAAAGAAATAAAAGCTGAAATAAATAATTCTCTCTACTATTATTCTGACATTTCAAATTCTTAAAATAAAGTGGTGATCCAAACTGACCTAAGACAGGGAATTTTTACTAGGATTAAATGTCAGGAATTGAAAAACTGAGTTTAAATGTATTTGGCTAAGGTGTATGTAAACTTCCAACTTCAACTGTATGCTTGCAAGTGTGTGTAAGTGCATACCAGTAGGTCCCTGCTCCCTGGGAGGTCAGCTCCATCCCGTCCACAGAGTTGTAGCTGTCGTCATCCATGATCTTGGACAGGCCGAAGTCTGTGATCTTGATCTCGCCGCATGCCGTGCCGTTCACCAAGAGGATGTTGCCTATTGAGAGAGAGATATGGTAAATGTAGTGAAACGCATTAACACACATTGTGATGCATCTTTTGATTGAGGTCATTTGTGGTAAGCAGTTCATTGTATTTCATACATATGATCAACGTTCCCTCTAAGCTGCATGCGAGCGCGTAGTAGCCCCGGGACTGCCGCGCAGAAGATATACAGAATTAGCCCACGGAGAGAAGCACGAGATTAGAAAGTTTAGTAAAGTTCAGATTTCTCCCTGTTAGTTAAACAACATCAACGTTTCCCTTTACTGTGGCAATTGTCATCGAATCAACGCAATGTTAGCCACTTTCAACGAAACATACCGAAACAAAATGAACTATGCAAGACTTAGTATGCAAAACTATCTATGAAAGAGATTTTGTTGTAGGCAGAACGCATTGGAGTAGGATTCTATTGCATTGACATGCACAACTCAACCCGTACTCTACATAGACTAGACCAGTGCAGCATAACCAATCAGAGCTGCAGTGGGCCTACATGCAAATAAACCACTGCCATATATGGATCTGTGCCACTTACTTTGAACTGGACTGTTTACACCATGAGCGGTTGTGAGTAGATGCGCTTGTTTAAAGTTTAAAGCGAGAGCTGCATGTAGCCACGTGCACATTTTGTTCATATTCTTTGCTAGTTAGTGTGTTATTAGCCCAGTTATAGATGATTTGTAGTTAGCAATAGGGGAGTGTACATTTCAAGCCATCTTTGAAAAGCGAGTGAGGTAAAGAGCTTTTGTCTTAAAAGGCCAGTGTTGTATTTTGAGACAGGCTTGAATAAGCTAAGTAGCCAATAGGCAGAGGGTAGCATAATTTGTCTGATTCTCTGTAATAATGGTATAGGAATAATAACTCATTTTATTTGGTAAAGTGGTTTCTTGCATCAAACAACAACATTTTCAGTCATCTCCTTGTCTGAAAGGACAAGTGAATAAATGGTTTAATGTCAAGCCCTGAATGTTTTTTTTTCCGAAAGTCTCATGGAATGTAGGCCTACATTGAACACCACACATTGTCTGCTACTTTAGTCTACTTGGCCACTTAAAACGGTAACTTAAAGCGGGTACAGCCTCAGTGTTCACAGTAACCGTGCGCTGGAAGTTTTCACAACGTTCAAGTTTGCGCTCAGCGGACCTGAAATTAGCTCATTGCTGAAAGAAATTAGAGGGAACATTGCATATGATAAATACATTTTACCTTGAACTTTATTTGTTGTGTATGCTACAAAATCCTATTAAAAAGGGAAGACTATAGTGGACCGGCTAATTTAAAACCCAGATACGCTTGGACGTCACAGCAGGATCAAACAATCAAATACTTTCAAATCAGCTGCGCTCAATTTAGTTTGCAAGTCGAACTAATGGAATAGTACCAAAGGTGAAAAATCCAAGCTAAATCTAGCGCACCTCAAATACCGTCAAGTGTTTGACACACACACACACACACTTGACCTGGTCACTCCTGCACAGCTCAAGCCTACTCCTGCAACGATTAAGGTTAGGGTTATTAAGGTTAGGGTTAGGGTAAGTGTTGTCAGGAGCTGACCGTGACCTGACTGACCTGGCTTGAGGTCATAGTGGATGATGGGCGGACGGATCTCGTTGAGGTACTTGAGGGCGTTGACTATCTGCATGATGATGGAGCGGCCCTCCTTCTCAGACATCAGCTTGTGCTGCTTCAGGTAGAAGTCCAGGTCGTTGCCTTCACAGAACTCCAGCACTGTGCAGAACCTGGGGAGGAGAACACACAGAGTAAAGCCTTTTAAAATTAGGAGAAAACCCTAAAATAATGGAAATCACCATACAGACACAGAACTAAGGACTAAATTGACTAGATTGACTACGAATAAAGGCATGGATGAAAGTTCCTATTCATCTATCCATCCATGGGTTGGTGATGGAGTGACTTACGAGTCTGTGTCCAGTGAGAAGTAGTCATACAGTTTGACTATTCGGGGATGGTCCAGTTCCTTGTGGATCCTGTACTCTCTGCAGGCATGCCTGAAACAAACATGGATGCACTACGGTCAAACACTATAGTGACTCAATACAGCACACACACACACAGAGAAGATGTCTACAGTGTCGGACCTAAGCATTCAAATGAAGACATACAGCCGAGGACATCTTGGAAAATCCCTACAACCGGATAACGGATGTACAGATTAAGGGGGTATTACATCAACCAAATATACATCAACCATCCAAGGAGTTTGTGTGTGATTTAAGTTAAGCCATTATTTTATGGGCTGATTCACATATTTAAAACACTGCCAACGACTGAGGTAACAGAGTTGGAGGCAACATTTTCTGTTCGCAACACACAACTGATTTAATCTTAGAATTTTTCTTGGATGATATCTATGAGAAGGCAGCAATTATTTATTCAAATCTAAAGTAAAAAGCGAGAAACGGTGTTGTATATGATACAACCAGCAACAGCAGTACATCAAACTTGTTTTTCATAAAGTGCTTTCCAGTCTACATCAAATTATTATTCTGTGCGCCGAGACGGCTGTTTGGCGGACACAAAATGGCCGCCCAGCCGCAGGTTTCCTTACTTGTGGTAGTTCTCCTTCTTCTCGTCCCTCCAGTTCTTGTTGAGCTGGTGGATCTTAACCGCCACGTATCTTTGCTCCGTTAGGTCAAAGGCCTAGGGATGAACACAGAGTGAATACAGTGTCAGACCAAACCAATGTTATAGAGCAATATTCAGTTCATTACATGGATGGACTTACAGTGCCTTTCGTAAATTGCCTCCAGTGTCATAGCTCTGGGTCGTTCGTAAATTCAGAGCGTTGTCAGATTGTCCGTTCACTTTGAGCACATAGAGTGCACACTGGAGTAGGGTTAATCTGAGCGTTCTAATCTCACAACAGCAGTTGAGCACCCAAGCTAACTGGCTAAAGTTGGCTAGTTTGCTAGCTACTTCCAGAAACAAATGAGAGAACACCTCACTCTGACCATTTTACTCACCCTAGCAGAGCTGGTTAGACTGTTTTCATGTTATATAGGTTCAGTGACAAAGCTGATGGCCGACGTTTACTGACACCAAGCCTAAAAAGGGGTCACCTTGTAAACTTCACTGAAGCCACCTCGTCCCAGTAGATATAATAGCAGGTATCGGTCGTTCAACGTGGGGTGGTCTTTAAATCTGATGAGAGGGGGAGACCACTGGTCAGTTTCTGAATAAGGATTGATCAAAGGAACAGGTACATGCTACATTCCAAGAGGATAAACATACAACAGAACAGTCCACTCCAAATGTTGTGTACTCTGGCTGGTCCTGGAGAGCTACAGGATGTGCTGGCTTTTGCTCCAGCCCAGCACTAACCCACTATATTCAAATAATCAAGGTCTTCAATCTGCAGGTTGGCATTTATGTCATGAATCTTGCCCTGGAGGCAGCTCTGCAGAGTGGTCAGTAGCCACACTGCCAACTCTGATGGTTAACCCTAACCTTAAAATATGGTTATATTTTTGTTTTCATGAATTTTTACAATATAGCCAATTTTGACTTTACAGCTGGCTCAGCTAGCGGAAATCTCGCAGTTCTGCCTCCAGGGCAAGATTCATGACAATAAACGTCAACCTGCCTTCAATCTTCAGGACCATGATAAGATAAATCTCCATCGTAGTGAGAACGAGTTTGATAATTGGAATGGAATGCAGAAAAAGACAGGAAGGCCAAGGGGAGCGTACGTGGAGTTGTCCTCGTTGTGGATCCTCTTCAGCTCCCGGATGTGGAGGTTCCTGACGCGCTCCAACCTCTCCAGCTCTGCCTGGATCTCTGCCTCCTCCTACAGGAGACACACACACACACACACACACACACAGACAGACTGGTTAGTCACTCAGTATCACACACTCTTCATATAACAATCATGTCTAATGACCGTACTGTTTGGATTTATTGGGTATTGCATTTCTCCTGTTTATTGTAGAGATGACAGCGCAGGAGGACAGTACCTTCTTTAGATGCCCAAGCCGGAGTTTGAAAATCTCCTCCTGCTCGTGATATTCTGCAAGCGACAACCTGTTGTGTGGTTCAAAGACAAAAAGGGGCAACTTTAAAACAGTCATCTTCTTTCGTTTTCCTTGTCTATCGAAGACTGCCCCAGTTAGGCGCTTAATTAACACACCAGCTACACCTGTGTGGAAGCTTGCTGTTCAGCACCTGAACACCTTGGATGTGCATATTTTACCCTTGTTGGATTCTAGCTTGAAATATCTTGATTCATGCTACCTTACTGGAACTTACTGATTACTTTACATGTATAATGAATGTATATGTTTGTGTCAAGGGAGGGTGGATAAGAACTAGGTGTATGGAAAGTTACTGAGTGAGACAAATGGGGGGAGGCAAGAAGTTCACATTCGGTCAAACAGGTTATTGTTAAATCTCATGGATCCTATGGAGGAAGGCAAAGGGCAACAGTCTGGTTTCAGTCACTGCTAAGGTAGGACAGCCGTGGAGTAGGGAGGAGTGAGGAATTTGGGCCGAGGTCAGGTCAGATGGAGTGAGAAGGAACAGTCCTATTACACACATATACTTACATGCCCACTAAGGTTCTAGCAGGGAGGCGTGGCCATGACTACACCAGTGAGAGGAAGCAATTAAGTTCCTGACTAGCACCCGAGAAGTATTGACTGTCTAGATGTGCAAGGAGTTGACTCCGCCTAGTAGGAGGGTATAAATATATGTGCTTGTGTAAAAATGTCTTGGTCTTTACAGCTGTATGACCCAGTGGGTGAATAAACTTGATTTGAGCTTTTCCTAGTCATCCGTTTGAGTTTTTACTCTGTTTAGAACCTAACACCCTCTTCATTAATGGCTCTCCCACACGGTGCGATTTTTTGTAAATGCTAACGTCTTTTGATATCCTCCACTGTAAGAGAGAAAGAACAGCTGGTACATTTTGAAGATTTGCTATCAGAAGAGTGGTCACACTTTGCGACTCTGCCGTCGTGACACTGTCCGTGTCATTTCCACTATTATGAATAAAGTTAGATTTTATTTCATCATTCAAAATAGCAGATACGAACAAAAGGCTTATTTTTCAAATCTGTCATAATTTATATGTTCTAGTCGGCCAACAATGGCTGTTTATAAAAGGCAGTCCAATTCGGATCTTTTGCCACTAACTAGTATTTTGACCAAATCAGATCAGCGCTTTTGCCAATAATTGGACAAAAGATCACTGGGGTATACTACAATAGAAGCTAAATCTACTTAGGGTTTTCAAAAGCTAGCCAGCTTCAGTTAGCTTCACATTCCAGCTCAGGCTTCATCCGTATTACGATGGTGGATATTGTCGCAGATCATCCATTCTGTTGACCAGATACTCAAGCGGCCGCTCTAACAATGAAAATAAATGTCTTCAAAAATGGAAGGCAGTCGGGAGGCAAGATCAGATGGGAGTGGGACCAGTCTAGCCAATGAGAGGGCAGATACGCATGTGAACAGGCACAACAATTTTTTGGGACCATATTCGCCACGTTCTCATTGACCTCCGTACACAAAAACGCCTCGCTTGGTTAGTGGGAAAAAACTAAGAAGATGCACCACCTTCTGACAGATTTTGGCCCCAGTTATCCCTCTCGGTTCGCCTCTTCCTTAGGCTGCGCCTCAGTCGTCTTCCTCAAATGACGCAATCTTTGCAAGAGGGAGGAAATCGGATTTCATTGGTCCTCAACTCGCTGCTCAGACACTTCATTCAGGATGAATGGATTTAGCCTGCCCCAGAACAGGTTCGTTTTGAAGGTTTCTTTGCCATAGAAATTTACCTGGCTAAAAGGTGAGCCATTTTCGTGGTACAGGTTATCCCAAGTAGACTCAGTTGGCCAAAGTTACCTTGCTAACTCCTCAAACCAGATTCGTAGTATAGGGCTCAGAATTGGACTGCCTGTGTAAATGGAGCCAATGTAGTTAATACATTGGCATTAGATTTAGATATATTTGGTTGTTTTCACAAAAGTGTGAAATAAACACAAAAAACTAAATGTAGAGAAATGTTGTTGTGATGTTAAAAAGATGAACCATTTGCTCCATCTTTTCTACAGCACATGCCAGAATGCAGTATTTCTAAAATTCTGACATTTGGTGTTGTCCGGTGCTAGCAAGTGCAATAAATTGGATATCGTTGACCCTGTCATACTGTGACTCATGAGCTCCCGTTTTTCACAAACAACATAAAGATCATGAAAAATAGCTGCGACACATGAATTGTGCCACTATCGTTCCAAACTCGTACTGTGGGGGCTTGGCATAAGTCAACGACACTGGCCAAATCGACCCCTAGACCCTCTGCACTTGTGGAGATCTGAGAGGATTTAACAGGTGTAAGCAATATCGTAATAGCTCCAACTTGTCCTCTAATAAGCTAGGTGGAAGTTTCACCATATTGCCTACATAAATCAAATTGTCTAAAATTCCTAAAAGGGCATTGGGACGATTTGGGATTGGGACACCCTTTTCCCTATATCCGTGTCGTGTTCATAAGGACACTCAAGGGAAACATTTTGCAACAGAAAATGAAAAGGAGCCTTTCTTATTGGACAAGTTCATGTAGTCCCTCCCTATTTCCCTTCGTTTTCATCCATTTTGTTCCTAATGAACTTGAACCACTCAAAGATAAGCCAGAAGTACAATTCGTCCTCACGCTTCGTTGTCTTGTCCGTTGGTCTTGCTCTTGCGTTTGTTGGTGCCGGCGCTGTTGGGGGCAGTTGGAGGCTCCATGGTGTTGGGGGTGGTGAGGAGGGTGAGGCTCTGGGCCGTGGTGGTGGAAGTGGTAGAGGGCTTCCTCTTACCCAGCAGCTTCCTCTGTCTCTCTATGTCCTCCCTCTGAGAGTTTATCCTCTCCTGCTGCCTGGGAACACACAGAGGCAGACACAATGAGGGGCAATGAGGGTGGCACAGTGCTGGGCCATAGAAATCATAGTCATTCTATTTATTTCTATGCGTTAGGCGTAAAGTGTATGTATGTGTGACTCTAATCTGTGTGTGTTCACTTGAAGAGGTTGTGTGTGTGTGTGTACTGACTTGATGAGGTTCTGGAAGGCGTATCCGTCGGTCCACTGCTCGGTGAAGGAGGCTCCGTGTCTCACGGTGGTGAAGTGGCCCAGTCGCAGGCGGTCCTGCATGCTTTTGTCCCGGCACGTCCTCTTCTCCTGCTTCGACTGGACACACACACACACACAGCGGGTTACAATTATTTACTTCTAATCAGGGTCTGATTTTGACCTATGACACCAGGTGAGTAGAATCTCTGGCGTATTTATTAAAAGGGCAATTCCGCCACTTTTCAACCTCAATCATTATCTTCAGCACCATACCAGTGTCTACACACGTGAAAACGGCACGTTTCTATGATCTATGGTTTAAAAAAAAGACTAGGTCCTAAAAAAATGGTTCTGTGAAGTAACAAAAACTGTGATTTTCAAAACCTGCAATATGTTTCTAGCCAGAAGGAGGATATTTTCTTGCTCTCCACATTACTGCAAAACTCATGTTTGAAAATCACTGTTTTAACTACTGATGACGTCATCGGGAAGAACTTAACTTTATATTTGTTTCCTACCAAACATAGAAATGCACCTGTGCTGGAGATAATGAACATGAGATTGAAAAGTGGTGGAATTGCCCTTTAACTACCAGGTAGCTAGTACTCTGGATCTCCAGGGTTAGAATATATCTTGAGCCAGGCTGTGCTTCTTCTGCGGTGTGAACAGACCCTTATGCCACTCGGCATCGATTTTGCACTAAGTACTGCTCATTTTAAAGTTTAACCATATCAGTTTGTTGTTTTGGATATTTAGAACCAAGGGTGTCCATGGAAATACAGACACTCACCTTCTCGATAAGCAGCTTTTTGCTCATGGTCACACACTTGTTGAGGCGCTCCTTGTACCGCTCCAGCGCCCTCTGTTGCTCGTCTATCTGGCGCCGCAGGTCACAGTTAGCCTACAAAAAAAATAACCCTGTGTGTTTGTATACAGTAGTAATTTTGCCTCCCTAGTTATCAGACACCTACAGCTACTATCACAGTAACTACCCAACATAATTTGACAATTACATTGAGATGTAATTACATTTTTTAAAAGAAAGGTAAACTCAGATGATTTGCAAATAAACAAGCAACGTTTTGGTCAAATTGAAACATTTTGGATTCGCCTACACAGTTTTTCTTCTACCGAGTAACTCCAATGTCGTAGAAAGAGATAAAGACGTGAAATAATGTCTTACCCTCAATAAGTCGTCTATCCGTCCCTCCTTCTTCTCTAGGTCAGAGTTCTTGTTGTTCTCTAATGCGGTCAGCTTCTCAAGCGTCAAGTCCGACTGGGGGGAGGGGGGAGAACGATTCATACAAAAGGCACTAATGACAGAAGGGACAATGCATCCATCAATAGGGTGGATTAATCAACAAATGCATAGTTAGGCTGGTGGTCAATAACCAGCTTTCCAATTATTTCCAAGTTAAGGATAGGATTACTTCAACTGCCTAGTATGGAGTGGCAAAACAACAGTGCGTTCTAATATGGCAGAAGTGGATGTGAGCTGTGCCAAGGGGAGACCACTGTCTAGCCATGCCAGGTAAGGTGGGAGGCCAGGCAGGGCTGTTTACCTGAGTAGATTTGTGGCAGGACGAGGAGGAGTGGAGTAGAACAGGCTTCAGAGAGCTGGAGGAGGAGGAGGAGGATAAGAAGAAGGGCTCGGCGGGAGCTGCTGAGCCTGTGGACGACGGACTGCCCTGCTGCACCTAATGAGAAAGAAGGGGGAGAGATATTTCAGACTGTTCTCATTGATCTACCCTGATAGATGTGTTAGTCGTTAAGTGAGGGAGCATAAAGAGGGCTGGTGCTCACCGCCACTGGGGGGTTAGAGTGTGAGTGTTGACAGGAGGAGCGCACCAGGGGAGGGATGCCCCGTGCCGGACTGGTGGCAGGGCAACTACCACCAGCAAACTGAGTCAAAGCATGTGCGCGCGAGAGGAAACAGAGAGAAATGATTGAGCCACTGAAGGATGAAAGTGCAAGCACAGACAAAGAGTCTGAAGAAATGCTGTAATTCAAATCAAGCGTGTTAAAGTGCATCACATGAAGGTAATGAGATATCAAGACAGCCAAATATTAGCAAGAAAGCTACGCACTTCATGAATTTTTCACTCACCTCAAAATAATCGCTAATTTTGTGACTTCTGGCGCCTCCCTTATCGTACTGCTCTCCTTTCCTCTTCCTGGTTCTCTGGTCACTGGGCTTCTTCTCTGGTGTCTAAGCAACGGGATCACACAGTACACACCATTGGAGAAAAGACAACTACAGAATAACTTGTGTCCATCTTTTCTGGGTTACCTAATTTCCATTGATCGTGTGTAACTATACTTGTGGGGACAAGAATAGTTAAAAAAAACAAAAAAAACTGACCAACTGGGGACATTTTGTTAGTCCCCACAAGGTCATATACAATTTCTATGGGGTTTGGGTTAAGGTTAGATTAGGTTTAGGAGCTAGGGCTAGGTTCAGGTTTTTTGTTAAGGTTAGGGAAAATAGTATTTTGAATGGGACTGAAGTGTGTATATTTACGTTAGCAAATAATTTAATAAAACACACTGTTTTGCAATGACGTTCTACAGTAGCCTCAACAGCACTCTGTAGGGTAGCACCATGGTGTAGCTGGAGAACAGCTGGTTTTGGACCTCCTCTGGGTACATTGACTTCAATACAAAACCTAAGAGGCTCATGGTTCTCACCCCCTTCCATAGACTTAGTAATTATGACAACTTCCAGAGGTCGTAAGCTGATGTAAGCTGTGTGTAACAGTTATGATATGAAGGTTTGGCTTGGAATGTTTTTTTTTTTGCTTGGCCAGACAGCTGATTTGTTGCGCACTGAAGTCCACAAGCAAAGGGAAATTGTGAGCAGGAGTGTGAATAGATGCCAGAAGGAATTATGTGATCATGCTGTTTGTAGGTGGATGCTATGAAAGTGAACTCCGTGTGCAGGTGATCAGGGGTGTATTTATTTTGCCGATTCTGTTGAAAAACAGTTGTCAACAGAATGAAACGGGGATTAACATATCGGAATTTGTCCAATAGAAACTCTTCCTTGCAACTGTAGGAGTTATGATTACACCCTAGACCAGCTAGATGCAGGCAAGAGTGTGCAAGGTGGTATTGAATGTGTCTCTGTCTGGATTACTCAAATGTTTCTCTCTACTGGTTGTAGCGACGTCATGATGGGTATAGGGAACATTTGAGTATCATGTAGTAGCCTAAACTTATCGACGTTACCTTGATCTGGGTGAATGGAATATGAATGACAGTCATCCAATATGCTGTACTAGAAATAAGGCCATGGTCATATAATAATTTTCAAAATTTTTATTAAAAAGTGTTCTCCCTCACAGCCCCTGGCACACGCACAGGTATGCAGTCATACTGACCTCCAGCTCCTTGTCACTCAGAGAGCCTACGCTGCACAGGCTCTGGTTGGATGACTCGTTTATTCCCGAACCCTGGAGGAAACAACAATACATGGGTCAACAAGAAAACAGATGTTAAATGCTTCTGTCCTGCAATACTATCAGAAAGTATTCAGACCCCTTTACTTTTTCCACATTTTGTTGTGTTAGACTGAATTTTAAATGTATTTATTTTAAAACCTTTTCATCCTGAATACAAAGCATTATGTTTGGGGCAAATCCAAAACAACACATCATTCAGTACCACTGGTCATATTTTCAAGCATGGTGTTGGCTGCATAATGTTATGGGTACGCTTGTCATCAGCGAGGAATAGAGTTTAGGATGAAAAAAACAGAATACAGCTATAAGCACAGGCAAAATCCTAGATGAAACCCTGGTTCAGTCAGCTTCCCACGAGACACTGGGAAATTAATTCACCTTTCAGCAGCACAATAACCTAAAACACAAGGCCAAATCTAGACTGGAGTTGCTTTCCAAGAAAACAGTAAATTTTCCTGAATAGTCTTGTTACAGGTTAGACTTAAATCTACTTAAAACTCTATTGCAAGACCTGAAAATGGTCTTCTAGCAAAGATCAACAACCAATTTGACAGCGCTAGAAGAATTTTTAAGAGAATAATGGGCAAATATTGTATAATCCACATGTGCACAGCTCTTAAGAGATTTACCTAAAAAGACAGCTGTAATTGTTGCCAGGTGCTTCTACAATGTATTGACTCAGGGGTGTGAATACTTATGTAATTGAGTATTTATGTATTTCATTTTCAATACATTTGCTAAAATTTCCATAAACACGTTTTTAACTTTCTCATTATGGGGTATTGTGTGTAGAAGGCTGACCGCCACAGGAAAGTTACCTCTGCTGCAGAGAATAAGTTCATTAGAGAACCCAGCCTCAGAAATTGCAGCCCAAATAAATGCTTCACAGAGTTCAAGTAACAGACACATCTCAACATCAACTGTTCAGAGGAGACTGCGTGAATCAGGCCTTCATGGTCAAATTGCTGCAAAGAAACCACTACTAAAGGACACCAATAAGAAGAGGCTTGCTTGGGCCAAGAAACACGAGCAATGGACATTAGACCGGTGAAAATGTGTCTGATGAGTCCAAATTTGAGATTTGTGGTTCCAACCGCCTTGACTTTGTGAGACGCAGAGTAGGTGAACGGATTATCTCTGCATGTGTGGTTCCCACTGTGAAGCATGGAGGTGGTGGTGTGTTGGTACTTTGCTGGTGACATGGTCACTGATTCATTTAGAATTCAAGGCACACTTAACCAGGATGGTCACCACAGAATTATGGTTTGTGCTTAGTGGGACTATCATTTGTTTTTCAACAGAACAATGACCCAACACATCTCCAGGCTGTGTAAGGGCTATTTGACCAAGAAGGAGAGTGGTGGTGTTGCATCAGATGACCTGGTCTCCACAATCACCCGGCCTCAACCCAATTCAGACGGTTTGGGATGAGTTGGGCCGCAGAGTGAAGGAAAAGCAGCCAACAAATGCTCAGCATATGTGGTTACTCCTTCAAGACTGTTTGAAAAGCATTCCAGGTGAAGCTGGTTGAGAGAATGCCAAGAGTGTGCAAAGCTGTCAAGGCAAAGGGTGGCTACTTTGAAGAATCTTTTGAACACTTTTTTGGTTACTACATGATTCCTTGTATTATTTCATAGTTTTGATGTCTTCACTATTATTATACAATGTAGAAAATAGTAAAATAATAATTATAATAACCTTTGAATGAGTAGGTGTGACTTAATATGGTGCAAGTCTGTCTTCCCTGTCTTCATTTGGGGTTGGAGTGAACTTTAATTAGCAACACTGGCCCTTGGTAACATCAAGCAGTACGTGCTCCTTGTCCTTGGCTTGCTGACTATTCCATTGGTGGGTGGGTGTGCATGTGTGTGGTGTGTGCCCGGTGGGGTGCCTTAAAACGGAGTGCTGCTGAGACAGATGATGATTGATAAACTGCAAACTGGATGCCAGGGCAGCACTGTCACACACACAGAATGGATGCAGACACAATTGAATGGAGAGACAGACCTTGGCCACTCCGACTCCTGTGAAGCGAGCCTCAAGCAGCTCTTGCCGCCGAGGGTCCAGGCTGTGCAGTTCTTCCATCATGTCTACGGAGAGGAGAGAGAGAGAATGTGTTAGTTAAAGAGTTCAATCTTGGTTTCATCAGACCAGAGAATCTTGTTTCTTATGGTCAGAGTCCTTTAGGTGCCTTTTGGCAAACTCTAAGCGGGCTGTCATCCTATTAATGAGGAGTGGCTTCCGTCTGGCAACTACACGCTTGTCAAACCATCAAGCTAGGGAAAGCGTTCATGAAACAGACCTTGTTGGAAGTACTAAACTCCCATATGGGAAAAATGTATTGTGAAAAAACGATTGGAACCATTTCCGTGTTCGACTGCTAGGTTATGACGAAAACACTGTGGTATCAAAGACTGTACAGTATGAAGATATGCAGAAACTGCTTCTCCAATATAAATCCCTGATCACACTTGTAGGTGATGTCATGGAGACGTATGATTCCATATGTGTTATTTAATAGCTGATGTCTTCACTATTATTCTACAATTAAGAAAATAGTTTAAAAAAAATAAAGAAAAACCCTGGAAGGAGTAGGTGTCCAAACTTTTGACTGGTACTGCATGTAGCTAGAAAATCCCCTCACCATCTCTTTGCATCAAACATGCATAAAAGTTAGGTAGTTGGTTTGATTACTATATAGTTACCTAGATGGTACTCTCAAACCCATAACTAAAATCTCGTGTTATTGCGTCAGATGCTCGATTGTGTTAGCTAAATGCATCTGTCCACGAGAGATTATGGTAAACTAACATTAGTCATTATAAGATTAAGAGGGCACTGTATGACATTAGCGCTACTACATTGTCTTCTGAGGATGCTCTGTCTGGTGTGGCACTCACACAGACTGCAAAAAAAGTTAGCACTGTGGTGGTCAGCTGTGTAGAACATTTGCCAGGTTCTTAGTTAGGCTAACTAACTAGATCTGAGATTTCCGTTTCCAATGCACGGCTAACCTAACGAACCTCAGCCAGGTCCGCAACTTGTGGGTAAGTTAGTTACGTTAGCTAACCAAGTCAGTGCTAACTACTGTAGTTAGCTATAATACATAACGTTAGCTAACAATAGCTAGTACAGCCACATATTGATTGTCGGAATGGAAAACAAGTATTACTACTTCATTTGGCTACTAGTAGTTATAATTACGTTACTCTATCTGCCTAAAGCACTGCTTTAAAGGTTAGCTAGGCTAACTATAGTAAGTTATTGAGGAGGCTAGTTTACGTGTGTAGTCAGTCAAAACAACTTTGTTTACCTGTAGCGCTGTCGCTTGCAAGGTCCGTGGTGGTCTTTCAGTCCTTCGAGCTCAGGCGATAGCTAAGTTAACTAGTTGCTGATGTCCCGTTGTCTCTCAAAAATACCCTACACTTAAACCACAAAAAAACCGTTCACATCAGCATTGTCCATCTGTTGACTTCAGGTGACTACTCTTTCCATCTGAACACCAGGAGGCCGAGAATCCTCGGGGTTTCCAAGCCCGCCTTGCAGGCTGTAGTCCCTGCACATGCAACCCCGAGCTCGAGGGTTGTTGTTGTAGTTTCTTTGGAAAGGGCCTTTCTTCTTTGGTGAAAAAAAAGACGTTTTATTACAATGTATTTTGTTTTGGCGAATGAATGTCTAAATCCTTCATCTGCCGCTGAAAGAATACAACTTTAACTTGTTTCTCTTGCGATAAATTGGTAGATTATATTGAATTAGCTACACAATTAGCTAGCATTCGCGAGTCGTCGATGAAAGACCAGAGATGGGTGGGTTCAATCCATCTGCGTGCTCGACAGACAGGGTGTGCTAGCTACCTCGCATCGACAGTCTGTTGCGGACATGACCCTGAACTCCCACCAAATTCAGTCAGATCAATTAGATTCCGATCAGACTCCGAGACTGTTCATGCAATGTAAACAACAAGTGTGATACAATTCGTTCGGTCTGAATACCACAGGGGAGGGGGAGCCACTGGCTGCGTTTACACAGGCAGCCCAATTCTGATCTCCCCCCCACTAATTGTTATTTTGACCAATCAGATCAGCTCTGGAAAAGATCTGATTTTGTCTAATGCCATTGCTCAAAAGACCAATTAGTGGAAAAAATATAAAAATTGGGCTGTCTGTGTAAACGCTGCCTAAGAGAGCTCACAACCCAAAACCATAGTAGAGTGGTTGCAGTTCGCGGTCAGAAATATGAAGTTGTAGTGTGCCGTACATGGGCTATAGGGTGATTTAATATGCCTGAGCTCTGTCAAAGTGTTCCTGGATTACATAATCATGTCAAGAATGATGTTGCTCAATGCTCGCCTGTCCAGACAGAATGGATATTCCCACTACCGAGCGGCAACCCAGCACAATGTTTTTATGTATTAACAGCACAAACTCCATTAATGCCACGCCTCTTCTGAATTTCTTAACTCGATGCACTCGGAGTTGATCGGATAAGAAATGACCAATTATCTAGTATTTTCTGTAATTCTAGACTTTTATTTTAATCAGTTATGTTTATAGCTTTATCATCTTGTACACTGTAAGGTATTTACACTCTGGACAACGTTGTTGTTGTTGGTTCCTTGAAGCGTGTAGGCGTTTTAGCTACAGTAACTGTTTAAAAATATACTCGCTGTTGATATCATTTAGGTAAAAAGACTGTCAATAATATAAATCGTGTAAACACATGGAAATAGTTTTTAGATAATTATTTATTTCAGACTCATGACTGAATTGGCGGGTTGTGAGTGACGGACTGTGAAACTCAATCTCCCATTTTTCCTTAGTACCGGTACTATATTTAAAACATTAAATAAATTTTCTTGAATAAAAATTATTTAATTATCAGACAAAGCGAATGATACTACCTCTATAAATATTACTGCTTATATAAATTCGTACTCCTAAAAATGTGCCTTTAGAAGTGAACAAGCAATTACCCAGTTAGTGTCTTCTTCATTATTGTGATGAAGTGGCACAGTTGGCTCAGGTCATCTAGCAAAACATAATGTCAAGTAGTCTATACGTCTTTACATGTATTTTTCTGAGCAAACAGGGAACAAGGGAATAGTATAGGTTTCTTATAACAAAATTATTTAAATACATGTGTTTTAGTGGCCATCTAGTCAGAAGTTGGATCAAAGATAACCATTAAAGATCCATATAAATGTTTATTTTATCTACAATTATATTCAATGAGAAATGTGACATACCCGTGTTTTGGAGGAGAGTGACTGCTATTTCTTCTCTCATGATGTCAACATCTTTGTCCGTATTTGAAAAGACAATCGACGACTCCTTCAGAACACATTCAGAAAACTGGGGATTTTTTTTAATGGGCATTTCAGTTTTCCCCAACAAAATTATGTTACACTTAAGATTCTAATTCACAAGTATACAACGACACAGCTATAATATAATTTGACAGTTCTGTTTTGCCTTTTAGTCAGTATACTTTCAGTAGGTTAATTGTACATTACTTATACTCTCATACTTACTTTCAAGGCAAAGACCCCACAAGAAGTAACATCTTGTTGGCATGGGTGAGGAAGGGTACCCCACTCCCATCTGGAGATATTACACCCCTTCTCTCTCCGGAATGATCTGAACATATATGTTAATACAAATACAGCATTTTGAAACACTTTATTGATTACAATATAGAGATTAATAACAGAGGGGAATCTGAGAATGCAGGGATTCCAGCAGAGTGTGAGTTGAAGTAATACAAATCTGGAGCTAACAAGGGCTGGAATGTAAATGACATGTGATTGGCAGGCATTCCCTCAGATGAAGAGCATCTCCGTCTTGCTGATTATGTGCTGGAAATGTCACCTGCATATCTGATGTAGGAAAAGAGATAAGTTGAGTGTCCTATGAATATGTTTATGTACAGTGAGGGAAAAAAGTATTTGATCCTCTGCTGATTTTGTACGTTTGCCCACTGACAAAGAAATGATCAGTCTATAATTTTAATGGTAGGTTTATTTGAACAGTGAGAGACAGAATAACAACAAAAAAATCCAGAAAAACGCATGTGAAAAATGTTATAAATTGATTTGCATTTTAATGAGGGAAATAAGTATTTGACCCCTCTGCAAAACATGACTTAGTACTTGGTGGCAAAACCCTTGTTGGCAATCACAGAGGTCAGACATTTCTTGTAGTTGGCCACCAGGTTTGCACACATCTCAGGAGGGATTTTGTCCCACTCCTCTTTGCAGATCTTCTCCAAGTCATTAAGGTTTCAAGGCTGACGTTTGGCAACTCAAACCTTCAGCTCCCTCCACAGATTTTCTATGGGATTAAGGTCTGGAGACTGGCTAGGCCACTCCAGGACCTTAATGTGCTTCTTCTTGAGCCACTCCTTTGTTGCCTTGGCCGTGTGTTTTGGGTCATTGTCATGCTGGAATACCCATCCACGACCGATTTTCAATGCCCTGGCTGAGGGAAGGAGGTTCTCACCCAAGATTTGAAGGTACATGGCCCGGTCCATCGTCCCTTTGATGCGGTGAAGTTGTCCTGTCCCCTTAGCAGAAAAACACCCCCAAAGCATAATGTTTCCACCTCCATGTTTGACGGTGGGGATGGTGTTCTTGGG